>BQNB010044241.1:0-45010 GCA_026074375.1 Tanacetum coccineum | reverse complement strand
TTCGGACTTATGTAACAACAATTTGTTAAATCAAATGTATCAGTTTTAAACGACTTTTAAATGGTTGTTCTTATATATATCTTGTGCTGTTGATCTATGAAGTACCACCCTCAACCCATATTTCGCTGTGTCCCAATTTGGGGGTATTACATTAAGCATGTAAAAGTTTTAGTAAAAAAAATAGTCATGTAACGCTTAAGTAGTAGAAATCAGCAATGTTGCAAAAATCGGCCTAGGCGGCCTTGTAATCGCCGATTCCAAGCTACTCGGTCATACACCTTGGAAAATAAGGCAAATCGGGTGAAAAATTGGTCTGGTAAAAAATCGGTCAAATCGGTCAAATCGGCCTAATCGGTCAACGAAAGTCAAACATTTTTTTTACAATGTGACTTTGAATTGTTAACTGTTAACTTTTATTATCTATGTCTATGTTTTGAACAATGTAACTTTGAACTCATTTAATTTTAGTGTATTTAAAGTGTTGTATCAATCTCATACAAGTAACTTTGAAATTTATATATAAAATTTGCAAAACCGATTAATCACCTATTAATCGCGCCTAGACCGATTACAGGCTACTGGGTGGTCGACCGCCCGGCTAGCGACTCGTGATTTTTGCAACATTGGAAATCAGTAAGTTTGCATGGTAAAACGAGCATGTATTCTCACCCCGAAAACAGTTTATGAAAACCATTAAAAGAGAAAAAGTGGGGCTATGAAATCACCGAGAAGCAATGAAGTATCGAACGAGAAATTCAACATAGAAAGAACGGCGACAACGTCTCATCCGCGACCTATAATAATGGTGCGCAATTTAGAATAATATATGAATTATAAGCAAATGCATAATTTGCATAAGTATATGAAAATATATATCGACATGTATGTAATCTTATACCTTAGAATCCATGTGTGCGTCAAACTTACTTATTTATTCCCATTAAAATGATCCGCCTTATGTTTAACTCCATTTTAACCCATTCCGACTAATATGTAATTTTAATGAAAATTACCCATTTTGACCCATTATGAAGATTAAGACATCTAGATGCGAACGAAAGTGAAAGACTCTCTTATTAGTTACAAATTCAGTTCTAGTTAATATATTTTACGCCTAATCATTTGCTAAAACACTAATTGATTAATCTCAAAAATTCCGTCGTGTTGACTTTTTATTATATATATTTCTTTAAATCTGACCCGTCCAAAAGGACCCGCTAAATCACATTTTCACGACTCGGACTCTAAAGCAATTTGATGTAAAACGACGTTTCGGACAACTTTTTAGTTTTAGCCGAGACCCAAAACCCAACAGAAAATGACCAAAATACCCCTGCAAATTTCTGCAGAAAATTAAATTCTTTTTAACAAAAACGCAGAATTTCTTTTACGTTTTTGACCCGTCATTAAGCATTTTTAGACTTAGTTAGCCTTGCGGAAAAGTAAAACGGCATTCTGAACAACTTTCATGCTTTACCCGAGACCCGAAACTCAACAGAAAATGACGAAAATGCCCTTATATCAGATCTGATGCAAACTAAAAAAAAGAAAAACGCAGATTTTATTCTAAGCTTTTCGACCCATCAATACGCATTTTTAGACTTAGTTATCCTTGCGAAAAAGTAAAACGACCTTCCGAACAACTTTCATGTTTCGGCCGAAGGCCGAAACGGACCAGAAAATAACGAAAATGCCATTTTTCGAATCAGCCAGCAACTATTATTTTTATTAAGTGTAACATTTCTCAATTTCAGGTCATTTTACGACTCCTATTATTCGTCACTATTTATTTTGGTCCGATACGTGTTTACTTTTAATTTAACTTTTAAAGCTAAATCGCGTAGACTAGAAATAATCATTCAATGTAAACGGTCACCAAATAAATTAAGGTTTACATCAATCAAGTGTTATATAATTATTAAGAAGATAATTAATGACTCTGCGTATTTTATTTTGTTGGTCACGTAAAAAGCTTACGTTTCGCAATAAAATACATTTAGACACACCCCGAAAATACCTAGACTTACCTAGACTCAAACAAATACCCACTTTTAAACCTTAAACACAAAATTTAATCAATTCTTGTGTTATTAAGCCATTATGGCCGAGTATAGGTAAACAAAGATCATGATACAAGGATACTTGCACTACATTGTACAATTAGCTCTTAATCAAACCTTGTACTTATATAATCCTAACAAGATCTCAAAACAAAAACCTTCCTTTTATATTCCTTTGTATGTTACACGTCCCATGAACAAAAACCAACAAGAAAGATATCCATAAAAAGCTCCAAAGTACATGTACTATCTAGGTAAATTAAAGAAGGTACTTAATGTCTCTAGTTACCTTAATACAACAAATGTTAATAACCACTTTGGTATCCACTTTTCCCCTCCATGAAGCCACGCTAGAATCACCCACATACAAAAACCATAAGATATTCATGATCTAGTAAACCTTGTACATTGATATTGTAATTAAGAAATGTACCTAAGTGGTTATTAGCAAAACCATTTCTTGATAACAAAAACCACAAAACCACCACAATAGAGTGCTATGGTTTGGTTTGACTTTGGGACAGGAAAGCTAACAAGTACTCAAGCCATAATATACACACCCACATTGACACTTAAACACTTCTTGAAAACTCCATATACATATAAAACACTCTTCTCTACAAAAAACAAACCATATCCTTTGTCTCCTTGTACTCTGGCCTCAGCCTAAACAAACACCTTCATAAATCTCATTCGAACCCACAAACAATACTAGGGTATACATACAAGTTCATAAGAAGGAACACGAGCCAAGGTTGATATAATGAAAAGCTTTTTAAAGCTTAGGGTGACGTACAAAGGGATATATCATCGTGGGACATGTTGGATTGTTCAATCTACCTTACCACACACAACCAAGTACACTAGGACCATTTTAAGTCGCTTTCAAGTCTTAGAACAACATTCATAATATAATATAAATTGGGATTTTAGACCCGAATAGGTCACAGTATAATGAAAAATACCAATATACGTGAGTATGAAAACGCATGGTTCAACCTATGCATGGTTCATGTATCATATATATAATATATTATATATATAAATATAAATATATATATATATATAAATAAATATATATATATTGCATGGTTCACGTACATATATATACATATATTCGATCTTGTGTGGTGCTAGAATGAGTAACATGTACAAAACGAGGCTTAACAATGACTAAGGGTTACACGTTTTCATTTACAAATGAATTTCACAAAAACCGTACGTAAACTTTTCATAAGAACAAAATGGTGTGGCTAGGGAAGATGTATACAAACTTAGTTAACGCTTGCATGTTTAAACAAACCATAGGGAGAACATATGAGCTCAACGTATTCGACTTATGAATTATCACCATAAAACATGAACCAATTACACTCAAAGTGGACGTATACATCCACTGTTAGGCCGAAAGCCCACCAAAGGGACAACGTGGCTTATGGTTTAGCATATCTTAGGATTAAGGTGCTTAAACGAGGGCTTAAGGGCTTATCGAACCCTAAAGAAACCTTATAAAATCCTTAATAAACTAAACGGACCCTTAATGGGCCTATTAGGCCCAATAGCCCACGTACGAACCAAACAGGCCCAACAGGCCGTGACTATGAGCCCACAGATTATTAATAAGCTCCTTGTGCTTATTAAAGAGCCTAATATGCTTATTGGGCTTATACAGACCCTAATATAATCAAAGAAACCCACTTGGACCCTTAATGGGCTTGGCAGCCCATTACCGTAACCAAACGAGAGTCCATAAGCCATGAATAAGCATAGACAGCTTATTTGTGAGCTTATACAGTTTATTAAGCTTATTATAAACCTAGCAAAACTAATGGACCTAAATCGAACTAGTTTGAATATGTACAACCCTTATCGAGCTCTTAATGGACCCGAAAGCCCATTAACGAGCTTATTGGCTTATAAATAAGCCGAGCAATAAAAACAGACCCATGAGGGCTTATTTGGACTAGAAAATAAGTTGGATCACATTATAAAGCCTTAATAAACCTTTTGTAAACCCTCGAGTTAAAGTTATTAGGCTAACGAGCCCAACAAGCTCGAATCAGCTCAAATAAGCTCACCTGAGCTTATTTTTTAGCCAACAGTTTTGAAATAAGCCTAAATAAGCTTAATGAGTGCTTATGTGCTTTTAGAATCCTAAATGGACCTTTTATTTGCTTAATCCAAAATAAGCTCATCCGAGCTTATTTATAAGCTGGCATAGCTTAAGTAGCTTATTGGAGTGTATTAAAACCTATTGACACTTGTTAGATCTTAATTGGGCTTAAAAAGTAATTTTTGTAAGTTAAGGGACTAAAAGTGTCAAAAATGGAAACTTAGGGTAGAAACTGCCAAAAACTATTTTTATAAAGTTTAGGGGTTGTTTCTGTCAATTCTGAAACTTGAGGGACTATTTGAAAGTACAAGGACCAAAAGTGTACTTTTCTTAAGTTAAAGGACTAAAGGTGTAAATATGGAAACCTAGGGGTTTAAAATGTAAATATTATATTTTCTTAAACATAAGGACTGTTTTGTAAATATAGAAAACCTAAAGGTATTTCATGAACAAAGGTGACTTTAATATCCACTTAACGCATTGGACGAGTTATAATATTTATCGGATATTATACGAATTAAACCACGACTTAATAAATATGTATATTTATTAATAACGTTTATACATATACTTGAACGTGTGTAATCGTATACCTTCCCAAGAGTCATCAAGTAAAGTCAAATCCAATAAACATGTGCACCACCACACAAGTGATAACAGTATATATAAACTAGCAATTTATTGTAGTTTATGCATTAAGTCGTTAGCCTAAACTTGTAGACTAAGACTGGCCGTAATTACTTAGGTATTTGACGGTGTGATTCATTTGCCATACTTATCATTCACAGAAGACTACCTACTTAGGTGAGTTCATAGCCCCATGTTTTATAATTATTTAAATGATTTACATCTCTGGGGTGAGAACATGCTTTGTTTTACAAATTGGACGCAAGTGTACATTTTATAGAATGATTACGTGTTTGCCTAAGTAGCGATAACCCACTGAGCCCTTATTATGAACTGTCAATTACTAGATTGTGAGCGCGAATGTTATAAATAGATCTATTTGGGATTGACATCCCCGTTTGGGTGAGTAGCGCTCACTGTGCCGGTTTGCCAGACAACAAACGTATACCATGTCGGATTTGGGATGTTGCGGGTTAGAACATCATTTCTAAAGTGACCCTCCAGAAATTTGAAATGCGAACCGAGGGTCACGATTCACAGATAATGGAAACAAGGTATTCCATGCTTCGGTGACTACCCCTCCTTAGTTACATCTTCGCCATTTATCCGATATGAATCAGAATTCCCTCATTGGCAAAAAAAAAAATGGCAGACCTTTGTAAGATCCGGTCCAAACGATCACACCAATAGTGCTCATAACCTTGTATATGACTTAGGAAGCATCGTGACTAAATCCATTGTGATGTTGTCCCACTTTCCATTGAGGTATCTCGGTTGCAACTAACAAACCGATGGTCTCTGATGTTCGGTACCTTGACTTTAGCCCAGGTCAAACCACGTAGCTAACATAAGGTGCGATTTAGCTTTCATATTGGGCCACCAATATAGAGTTTCTTCATAAGCCTGGCACATCTAGTCTGAACCCTTAAGGAATAGAGTAATTTAATTTGTAGGACTCGTGCATGAATAACAGTCCCTTACTCGCCATAACAGTGGTAGACCAACTCTTGCCATTTAACACATAGTTCCATCCGCCACTCAATTACAAAAAAAGTGGTCCAACTTTTCTGTTCTAAGGTTTCTCCGATCTTTTGAATTCTCAACCAATAATACCCCCAACATCCTCCTTTCTTGCTGTTTTCCATCTTTTGTGCTTCAGTCTGAGCTTTCAAGATTTGTTTATAAGATCCAATCCTAGTCATTACTCAAAGGCCCGAAACCTTATGGTTCTTGGTTTCCCTTCCTATGCTCAGAGCATCAGCAACAACATTCGCCTTCCCTGGGTGATAACGAATTTCGCAATCGTAATCACTCAGCAACTCTAACCAGCGACGTTGCCTCATATTTAATTCCCTTCTGATCAAGAATGTGTTGTAAACTTTTGTGATCAGTGAACACCGTGCACTTGGTTCCGTACAGATAGTGCCTCCAATCTTTAAGAGCAAACACTACTATTAAAAACTGCCCCCTAGTTCCTAAATCGTGAGACCGTAACGTTCTTTTCATGAATTTTTAACTGGCTGATGCCATAAGAAAAAACCTATCTCTTTGCAAACACACAGCGCCCCAAGACCCTATCATCGAAGCATCTGCAGTATGCGATAAAATCTTCGCTACCTCAAGGTAAGTGCCAGGATTGGTGCATTCACATCTTCTAGCTTCAACAGTTTAAAAGCTCTTCTTGTTATTTTATCGCCCTAATCAACTGACACCTTTCTGGTTAGTTTGTCATGTCTTGGCGATCTTTGAAAACCCTTCAATGAATCTTCTATAATAGCCGGCAAGGCCCAAAAATTGGCGAATCTCTGTTGGGGTTTTTGGAGACGCCCAATCTTTGATAGATTCGATCTTGGCAGGGTCAACGTGAATACCTCGACAGTCAATCACGTGACCGAGGAATTATACCCTGGAAATCCAGAATTCACACTTGGAGAACTTGGCGTACAATTCTTCCTTCTTAGCAATTTTCAAGATCTTCCTAAGGTTTTGTCTTCATGTATCCTTCTTACTTTAGAGTAGATCAAAATGTCATCATGAAGACAATTACAAACTTGTCTAGATACGTTTTACACACCTGGTTCATAAGTCATGAATACAAAAACCGGCCGTGCATTAGTCAAGCCCAAAAACATCGACTTGGAATTCATATTGACCGAATCAGAGTCCTGAATGCTAGTGCTTTGGTAATGTCTTCTTCTCGAACTTCAACTGGTGATACCCTGACCTTAGATCGATCTCATTGAATAAATACTTCGACCCTGCCGCTGGTCGAATAAGGTCAATACGATCCCTATGGGATTGGGTGCGGTTCTTCACTGTCAGTTTGTTCAAAATTCCCTGTAACGTGCACATCCGAAAAAACCCATCTTCTTCGTTACAATCATAACCGGAGCATCCCCAGTGTGAGGAACTTATCTTATGAAGCCTTTGTCCTAAGTTCTGTAGTTGCTCCTCTAGTTCTCATTTTGATGGTGCTAATCTATATGGTGCCCGTGCTACAGGTGTAGCACCTGGTACCAAATCGATTCGAAACTCCACTTCACTTGTCGTGTGGTGGTAATAGCCCGGCAAGATCCTCAGGAAAGACTTTCAGGGAAACTCTGAACACTAACACATCTTCAAGTCGTTTCTCCTTGACTTGTCTTTCGCTTTTGGTTCGTGATTTTGCTAAGAATACGTGACATCCCTTCGTTAAATACTCTTGAGCCTTAGTACACGAGATGATGTTTAATCGGGTCCCGTGTTTATTGCTGCTTCCGTCACCATGAACGATTAAAATTTCGTCTCCAAAAGGAATACGAACGATCTTTTCCGCACAGACATAACGCATGTAACTTTGGCCAACCAATCCATGCCATATTCACGTCAAAACAAACCTAGTATCTACGGGCATTAGGTCTATGTTGAAAGGATGATTTAAGAGGTTTAACGTACAACCCCGGATAATAGTATTTAACCCAACTATTCGCCCGTCGGCTAGTTCGACATTATAATCATGATCTAATGCAGTCGGAGTGATAACAATTCGAGAGCTAAATGCAGTAGATACAAAAACTCCTACCGGCAACCGGTAACAAATAAAATAGATGCATATACGGTTTGATTTAGGAGAGACGAACCCGGGACGACATGGTTGTCCGTAGTTTGCCCTGCATTGCCCACGGATACACCTTTGCACTGATGCCATGGCATTTCCAGTCCTGATACCCCGGTTGTTGTTGTTATTCAATTTTGGGCAATCCTTCTTGAAATGCCCTTGAGGCATCCACATTTCAAAACAAGCCGTCTGATTAGCCCCAGTGTTTACATTTGGGGACTCCAGCATCACGACCTAAATGACCAAATCTGTTGCACTTGCAGCAGTTTGGAGCACAAGGACCCCTCAAGGTGATATTAACATTTGGAACACAGAGGTTGACAGGTGTCCCTCCCGTAATGGTTTCCTATCACCATTTCCTGCGGCAAAAGCACTTCCAATGTTTTGATTATCTTGTTTTGTTGCTGATACTGTTGTTCTGCAGTGTCCATCATACAATCTTTGTTGTCAGCCTGACGTTCAGCCCAAGTGTTGAACTTTTTTTCCATGAGTTTTTAGTGCGAACTCAATGGCATCCTGCATAGTTTTTGCTTTAGTCGCCATCCACACTGCCATGGACAAGTCGGGCAAAGCCACCGACATATTTCTCAAACTTTGGTCTATTTGTTCCGAAAACAATCCGATCGCACATTAGTGCCAGTTTCCTGGAACGTTGGCTATAGTCTAACCACATCGTTACCACCTTTACCTTCAAAATTCCACATTTCTAACTCCTGTTCTTAATTTCGGCCCCTGGCAGTATTTGTCTGTCATCCAATCTTTTTTCAAGTGTCCTCCATGGCATTGCATGGGCAAGGCTTCAGGGTAGTGGGTCTTAACATGGGAGTTCCAACCATTATGAGCATTTTTTTATTTTCCATGCAGGGTACAACGTAGCAAATTTGACATGCGCATGCTACTGAAAACAGTTGCATCTGCTGTAAACAGACCCTCTTTTCAAACCACTGAGTGATCCAACAACTCCTTTCAGTGGCCCTTGAAGTTCAGGGTTTGGCATTTTAGGAAGTTCATGTAGTGCATTCACAGACAACTTGCACAGGCCTTCTATCCTGCAGCAATCGTTCCTGAAGTATGCTATCATCGCCATTTCTAGTTGCTTTCACGGCTTGCCTTTGCACAGTAACGCCTCGTTAATCATATTGCCTGAAATTAGGCGTGGAGACAATGTAGTGGTATGAGTGTCGGTGACTGTTTTGGGTTGCACAGGGTTAACTCGTGGTCTTTCTCTTGGCCATATTCGTTAAATCACATGAAAACATCAATACCCGTTAGATTTCAAAAATCAAAACTATGACATAACATATACACATTAAATAAAAACGAGATCACAACACACAGGAAATGTACAACTGTTATTGAAATGAATCCGTGTATAACCAAATCGAGACATTCATTTATAATAAATTCGATTTCATAGCTTAACGTAATCCATCCATTTTCATATATAACTTGGAAAAACAATAACATTTCGGGATCAGATACAAAATGATTACTACACTTAGGTTACAAGACAAAAGAAACAACCTAAAGCCATACTAGCCGGGATATACCCGTAACACTTAGTATGTTGTACAAGATAGATAATACCTGAAACAAAAGACCTAACTGGTAAGTCTAAACAAACAAAAGATCTATACAGTCTTCTAGCTGGGAATACCCATAATACATAGACAGGCTTGCATAACATAGCTACAACATAACCAACTATCAAGGAACTGCCTAACTAAGCCACACCTGGTGCAATCAGCGCTGTGACCAGGGGACCCTCTGCAGGTGCCATGCTTGCCTTGAAACTCGACCATCTGTGTCTGTAGTCCTTTCAGCAACCTCAATGTCTTAGTCAACTAAACCTGTCTCTTGTGGTCTGATGTCAATAACTATGAAATCACCCTTTGTCTCCTATGATCTGCCGACTGTAACTCTGAAATCAATGCACTCTGCGCCACTACCGTAGTACGTAATGACATAACATCTGAACGTGCATAGTCACTAGCATCCATGGATAGTCCCCAAGCCTCACGAGCCATCTTAGCCACTCTTCTATCTATCATTACTGCAAAAACTACGATGAATTGGCCTATCCCTATATAAACCAGTTGACTGACGGCGGCCTCTCGTTGTAGACCATGTCATCTTGAGCATCCACCATAATACCATCACATGCTGGTAGTCCCCTCCTCAACAATGGTAGCAAGAATCATAACCCTCTGATTGACCCCCTCTAATGGGGTCGGTGAGGTGCAAACTCATCGTTGTCTCCTACATATCAGTCCCATGTATCCGAAATGTCATAGTCTAACTTCCTTAGACAACGAACATCTAGGAGGGACATCACCATATCGACCAATCCATAACGTCCTCCCTTGCTATGGAAAAATGTCTCCCCTCGCTATGGTAGGTCTATCCCTTCCTAGCAGCAGCCGGCTGCTGAACTCTCCCTGACCTCATGACTAGGAGGGGGTGGGAGAGTGCAAAATGCACCCTCTTCCAAAGCCGGTTAAAACAACTCTGCGGGAATCTCAATATGAGTAGGGCTATTGGTGGGAGGTGATTGGTATCTGTGGTAAAGGAGAAATAGTGGAGTAAGTGGTGATGGTGGGTAGGTGGTTAAGGCAAAGAAGTCTCTCGAACCTCTTCCCAAGGAGAGAGTATATGGATGGCCTCATCCCGGATATATATCCCTGGCGTCATACGTGTAGCATGTGGGAACAAAGTCGGCCGATCTGTGCTCCTACCTGCCTCGTCCTCGTCTCATCCCTTATCATCATCATCATCCCTGTCAGCATGGTATTCAGCTGGAATCCTCCTGGGGCTCCTCATCGTCCCCAATCCGGCTCCTCTGGATCAAACCCGGCACCAAGCCATGGGGGGAGGTGACATAGCGGTTCCCTGCTACCTCGGTCCCAGGTATGAAGTCCGGCGATGAATGGAACCCTCACAGCCAGGTGAAGTAATCCGCGATGGTGGAACCCTCAGGGCAGGTATAAATCTGGCGATGGTGGTACCATCAAGGCCAGTAAGTAATCCGGCGATAGGTGGGATCTCATAAGTAGCCATTATGTAGCATAAGGGTCCTCTGGCATACTGGGTGGTCCCATCGACTCCGGGTGAACCGATGTCTGAATCGTACCCTCAACTGAAAGGATACTGAAGTTATATGTAACTGTAGAATTGCTCAGAATCTGAACATGAAATATCTGAAAAATCAAATTAGCTTATATAAGTATCTAATATAAGACTCTTATAGTAAATATCACATTTAGATTTTAACATGTAAGACAATCATGAAATTATCAATCATGCATGCCAAATCTACCAAACCAACAAATGCACAATTAGTGTATGTAGTCCCGTGAAAACCATCTTTGTATGATGCAATGTTTGAAAACGGTTATAGTCCAGCAAAAACATTTGACCTGGTTCTCTATAACCTTGGCTCTTGATACCAATCTGTAACACCCCCAAATTGGGTCGCAGCGGAATAAGGGTCCGGGGCGTGTTACTTCTCAGATCAACAACACAAGATAATATAAGACGACCAAAAAAGTTCGTTTAAGAACTGATACAATGGATTGTTAATAAAGTATGTGTTACAAAGCCCGAAGCTTACTTTTTTACTTTGTTATAACAAAGATTTCCAACCCATAACAGATGACACAAAAGTAATTGCGACTAAATCTTTAAATGCACTGCCTTCATAATAATAACCACCAAATGTATCCTTCGCACCTCGTGCTTAATGACCCTCCTGAAAAACATTGCATTTTAAAACGTCAACATAAAGTTGGTGATTTCATAGTTTTATGAAAATGTAAAACGCAGGACCGCAAGACTTTCCCCAGTGAATAAATGCAACAAGATTCAGACATCACAAAATGTAAAGACTTTTACCTAAGTCTCATGACACCGAAGCACGACATATTTGCTACAATATAAAAATATTGCCTACATGCCGCGTGATGATGTTCAACCCGTAACATCTAGTATCCGACATGATATACGTTCGTTTCCAGTGATAGCTAGTCACCCGAACGGGGAGGTCAATCCCAAATAGATCTATCTATAATCATACGCGCTCACATTCCAGTAATTGACAGTTCATGATTCATGGGCATAGTGGGTTATCGCTACTTAGGCAAAACGTAATCATGATAAAATGTACACTTGCGTCATTTGTAAAACAAGCATAAGTTCTCACCCCAAAAACTTGTAATTTATAATGTAAAACATTGGCTATGAACTCACCTTGATGAGTAAGCTGATAACAAAATATCCCAAGTAAAAACGGAGTCACGCAACGCTTCGAATGCAACAAGTTAATATCATTGTCGAAAACAGTAATCAAGTAGAATGTTTGTCTAACAAACAAACAGCATATAATCCAATATAGTTTATCATCGTACTATCGTTCGGGCTATCATAATTGCAGAGGTCATGACCGATGACTACGAGGTTAGGACACTTTAAATCGTAAATCCAACACCTCTGTCAATAACGCCATCCGAAGGAAGCCTCAATATGAAAATTCCCAAGTAATATAAAGCACTTTGATAACTAATAACCATATAATATAAAATATATAATATATATATTATAAATAATAAATATAACTATATAGCTATATCACCATCTATTTGTTTAAGTAAAATCGTCATTATAAAGTAAAAACGTTTATAATTACGCCTTTAGTAAAAATGACATAACTTTGTCGTTTTAAGCCCGTTTCTCGCGTTTCTTACGCCCACAAGCTTCCTCGTATTAAGTTAACGAGTGATCAAAAAATCACATTTTTAGGTTTGAGAATCTGTATGAATATTTGTTTTTTAACTGTCATAACAGTTATATAATCGTTTTTTATACGTTTTAATTAATCTTAAAACCCGTTTTTTTTGCCGGTACTTATCGTTTATAGCTCCGTTTTTAGTGATTCTTTCGAACAAGAATAACGTTCGTCGTAATTGAAAGTTTATCATATTATTGATGTAAATAAAGTATAAGTCTCTGTGGTGGAATAATACTTTTTATAAAATTTTTTATAAAAGTATTAACTATCGTAAACTTGTAAATATCGTATCTCCTCTTCTATCGTTATTAATCGGGTTTTACGAGTTCTTTATGACCCCCTCGATTCCTTGTGATAATGTAGTATTGTTTATAAATCATAAAACATATATGTAAATTTCAATTTTAAACAGCCCCTAGATATTTTTTCAAAAAAGTGTTAAAACTTGTTTTAGGAACTTTTTAGAAAACTAATTTGCCCTTAAACATGTTATACATAACCCAACATTTTAAAACCACCTTATACCTTCCTTTAACATAATATTATCATCCATAATGACATGTAAATAATGGTACAAAACATTGATCAAAAGTAAAATTCATTTACATTATTCAAAAGAACCTATAAATAGTGATTTAGCTAAATATAACATATGAACACATAAAATCTTAGTTATGAAATGATTAAGCTTTATATATAACCTTGTGTGGATGAGTAGAGATGAGAATAACAATCACACCCTTGTGATTAATAACCTTGGCTTGAAAATATAAGGTGAAAACCCTAAATTTTCCAAGTATACCCCCATTTTCTTTTCTGATTCCTTGCTTGCAATGGGTGAACCAACTCTTGAAAAATACTTAGAATACCTAAGATATGATTGTATATGCTTGTATATAATGAAGAAAATCAAGCTAATGATTGTGGTTTTGGAGCTATTTTGAGCGTGGGTTTTTGGAGTGAACATAGGAACGATATTGTGATTTCTTTGAATAAGAAGTATGTAGTTATGACTTCTTAGCTCACACATTCCATTGGGTAATAATACTACTAGGAAGATATTTTAGTATCTAGTTGATGTGTGCAAGGTGGCAAAGCTTCTTGAAGAAGATTGGATGACATGAGAAAGGTTGAAGCTTATCTTGGATGAGAAAAGCTAGTCATAGATGATTCTTGGTTCAAGTGTGCATGCTAGATCTTTTACAAAGCTTCTTGGGTGACTCTCCTTGCTTAACCTATCATTATTACACGAAATTATGCATGTGTATATGTTAGGATATGTTTTTGGTCTTTTATATAATGTATACTTGCATTATATAAAGTATAATGTAGTATAGACTTAGAAAAATGTATAACTTGTACGATTGCAAGTTTTGATTTGAATTCTTCATAATGAAATATGTATAAAGTGATAAATACTTGAATTTTTAAATAAACTTAAGTAATAGTGTATAATTTTGGGTATTTGATGAAGCGTAGATAAGTTAACGTGCTTCCGGAAGGCATAAACGTACTTTATCGCGAAACGTAAACACTTAACGTAACCAATAAAAATAAAATGTGCAATGATAATAATTATCCTCTAAATAATCATATAACACTTGCTTGATGTAAACATTTAATTGTTTAATGCCCGTTTACATTGTATGATCATTTTTAGTTTACGCGATTTAGCTTAACGATTACGATTTAAAAGCAAACGCGTAAAACCCTAAAAATAATCCAGAGATTACATAAATGCCATACTATGACCAAAACATGAGGTTTATAAATGTTGTGGCCCTTCCTTCATGAACCGTCAATCACCGCTAACCGGTGAACGCTGATGCAATAATAATAGATCTATTTTGGCCTAACGACCTGTCTGGCGTGTGTTCCTTGCGAGGGCATACGGGGACATATTGTATTTAGTATTGGGAGTGTGTAGCACTATCACTCCAGGTTGGGCACATGGTTAAGGTTCGGTTCGTGGCTCTAGCATCGTTGTGATTGTTCTATGAACTAAATGTTTTGCTATGCTTGTGTTCAAAATGATTGTTTATAAACTCTATGAATTCACTCAACGTTTTCGTTGACTTTTTAGCATGTTTATCTCAGGTAAATGCTTGCTAGCTTGGATGGGATGGAATGCGGATATCGAAGGACGTGGACTTGGTGAACTTTACACATATGATAAAATGTTTCTTTTAAAGAAACTTAAACTTGTCGTGGATTATTTGAAATGAGTTTTTATAAAGTTATTGGGACCTTGTAACTCTGATCTTTTTAATAAAAATTGAATGTAGTCTACCGTGACTCGTGAGCTTATATTATGAAGTAACACCCCAATGTTGTATTCCGCTGCGTTGTAAATTTGAGGGTGTTACAGTTACATTAAGTGCAACTTTTATTTTTAACATTTTTCTCAACTTCAATCAGCAGCCAAACGTTCGTTTTTAAGAGTTAGAAGCCGGATTTTATATCAAAACTTTCGTAATAACAAGCTCTATCATATTTTTAACCTAAAATTTAGTTTGTACATTTTTACGATACCTGAAACCCGCTGCGTAATTTTCTGCACTAAATAGTCCATTTCGAAACCCTACCAAACGTTATTTTCACTTCATCACAACTTCACAAAGCGCCTAAACTAACCTATCTACGTCAACTAAACACTTTCAGTCAATCAAAATCATCCCAATATTATTCTAGCACACAACCACATGGATTCTAAAGTATGAAAATAAAATATATGCATAAACATAAGAAAATATTATCAAAGAGAGTTTTAGGAGGCTTACAATAATGAGTAGAAGCGAAAGAAAAATCAAAACACGAACCTCCTTTTTGATCCTTGTCTTAGCCGAACCTCAAACACACCCATAATCAACAAACCACAACTTTTTAATTATCCAAATCTTCATAAGACGCTTATCTTCAAACCCTTTTTGATTGATTTTGATTAAAACCCATGGAATCAAGAAAATCAAGATCTTTAATAAATCATGTTGCATGTTTAATTTTTGTGTTGGGGATGATAGTAGGATAGTAGTAGAAGTATTTTATGGTGGTGGATGATCTTTGATGATGGTGGATGGTGGTGATGATAGTTGTGTCGAATACAGAAGAAGAAGAGAGGGAGCAGACAAATTTTCTTTTGATTGAGTATCTATGTGTTTTAAAAGGAAGAGAATATAGTTTATATATGGAGCAAATTTTGTAGTTTGTATCGAAACATATAAAAAAATATGGTGGTGTTTGTTAAAATATTAAAAAGTGTTAGTACTATTTTTGACACGGTTTCGGCAAAACGCGGGAAAAGTCATAAAATACTAAAATAAGAATAGTTTAGCTTTCGGGGTTAAAATATGAAATTATCGATTTCTCAAACGTTAAAACGGATAAATACCCAAAGTGTGACTCGCGTATAAATAAGAATGACGATTTTCCCAAATCGGCCAAAAAGCAAAAATAATAAATTCTATTAAAAATAAAAATTATAAAGCTCGGTCTAAATATTAGCCGCGAAAATACAAAATGTTACAGATTGAGCTTACAATTAAGATCAGATTGAGGCATTGAAACGTTATGGATGATCAATTAGAGCACTGAGTAATAATACGAGAGTTTGAGCGATCAATTAGGGCATCTAGTAGCGATCGATTAGAGAGAAAATTGGAAAAGAAGTGGTTAATTATGAAACGTGTTTTAACTTTAAATAGGGTGTGAGGTTAAAATTTGGAGTTATGCAACATTTAACCACTTGAATGAAAAAAGTTACAAACAACCCCATGTAGTTTGGTGCGAAAGAAGGAGGGGAAGGAGGGCTTGATCCAACGGTTGTAAAGTGGTTTTCTAGGTTTTCCATCGAGATGAGGTTTTCTCATGATCCCATCTCTCTCTCTCTCTCTCTCTCTCTCTCTCTCCTCTTATATATATATATAATAATAATAAATATATATATATATTATAACCTAAAATATATACTATATATATATAGACTATATATATAAATATACGTATATTAAATATCATTATAGATAGATATATACGGTAAAAAAAATTATATATATATACGTATATATATAAACTATTTATATACGTAGAGTAATATATAACGTATATATATGTATATATACGTATAACGAGATATATTTATATATATATATATATATATATATAATATAAATATATATATATATATCGTCTATATACGGTAAATATATACGTTATAGATAAAAAAATAAAAAAACAATATATACGTATATACATAAATACTATATACATATATACGTATAATATCTATAAACGTATTTATATATATATACACGGATATATATATATATATAATTTAGATATATACGTAATATATCTATAGATAGATATAAAATATACAATATATACGTATATACATATATACGTATATATACATATCTATGTATATATACGTATATATCTATGTAAATATACGTATATATCTATGTATATATACGTATATATCTATATATACGTATATATTATATATCCTAAAAAATAGATATATATTATACGTAATATATAAATGAAAAACCCGGAGTTTAAGGTCATTGTATGAACATTATGTATTTCATAAATTTTTAGTTATAGGTTTTACCGCGTTTGCTCTAAACCGTAACTTTAAGTTAAATCGGCGTACACTGAAAATGATCATACAATGTAAACGTATTAAACGATTAAATGTTTACATCAAGCAAGTGTTATATGATTATTATGAGGATAATTAATAACTTTGTTCATCTTATTTTTATTGGCTACGTAAAATGCTTACGTTTCATAATAAAATACGTTTAGGCATACCCGGAAGTTCTAAAATCTAACTACGCCTAAACAATACCCACGATAATACCCCAATACCAAAATATTAAATATACCATCACCATATACATGCATATGGCCGAAAATAAAGATGACCAAGTGTTTCATCACTTTATATAAGTCAGATAATAGCTAGATATTACATAAAGTAAGTCTTACACATATTTTTTCCAATCGTATCATCAACTTAACTAGGTTAGAAATAACTAAGGTTAATTAGTAAGATATTTATATATACAGAGGCTTGCATGCATATAAGTTTCATACTCTTTTATACTATAAAAATTTCATTTTCTTCTTCCTTTTTCACTCCAATATCCCACGGCAACATTTGTCCCCAAACAAAATTCATAACATGTTTTCTAAGTATAAACAACCCTAATACACAACATACTAAGGTATTCTAAGTTTGGGAAGCAATTGGTTCATCATTTTTAAGTAATAGAGAAGAAAAGGAAAGAGTAGGTTATGAAACATAATCTTGGTTATAAGTTGAAAGCTTTGATTTGACATCTAAACACGGTTTAGAACTTATTTCACATCTCTTACATCATTACTAAGGTTTGCTTATATCCTTTTATACTTCTTATCTTATGCTTCTATTATTACATTTAAATAGAGCCATAATCACCACGAATAGACTTTTAAAATGTAATAAAATGGAATTTTATTTGAGTCTATCAATTTATACACTTATTCTCATGTCCCTAAGTTATAAATATCATGGAATAGTAAATATAAAAGTATGTTAACTTTAAAGGTTAAGTATAAACATGTTTAAAGCTAGTAGGTTTTTTATAAGTTTTGCTAAACTCACAATGTGAAAATAATGAAAGTAAAAGATTGAACTTGTTTACAAGAAATTAAAGGGACAGGGATGATAAGTACATATTTATTATAAGTACCACAGAGTAAAATATGTTTTTAAAGATTTTATAGTAAACTACTAAGTTAATAATACATAAAAACAGTTTTTATAAAGTTATCCACTTAAATACATAGGGGCTGTCTAAATTCGAATCTTAGACAGTAGGTTATGATATTTTATAAAAATAATACGCTCTGACGATTCATAATGAATAAGAAACGTGAAAAAACCGATCTATAACGGAAAAAGAACTAACAACGAGTTTACGACTATAAATACTTTATAAAACCCTATTTTTATAAAAAGTTACTATTCCTTTCAGCAACTTTGAGTTTAAAAACATCGAAAATAGGATATAACTTTTGATACGAGATCGTGACACGCAAAAATCATCAAAACGGAACTATAACAGTAAAATTACGACATTTTCGATAATTAATGTATAAAAGGAATTTTATAAACTATGAACAGTAAAAATCACTATTCATCAGTAGATTTATCTTTATAAAATATAATACCTCTTTTAATAACGTGAACGTACTCGAAGGAATCACTAAAATCGGAGTTAAAACGAATAAGTTATCGCGATTACGAGTTTACGCTAATTAAAACCCTAAAACGACAAATGAGCTGTCATGAACAGTAATTTTACTATTCATCACAGAATTTTAAAAACTTTAAAATGTAATATTTTGATCGCTCGTCTTACTACAAGACGACGCAAGAAAACCGAGCACGGCTTAAAAACCAAGTTAGTCATTTAATTACGAAAATAATTTATAAACGTTTCACTTATAATTACTATTTGTACTAACATGATTATCGGTGATTAGGCTATATAGAATATTGAGTGGATATCAAAGTGTCAAATATTTCTAGAGTTTTTCTCATAAATAGGCCTCTTCGGATGGCGTACATGAGTTGTTGGATTTACGATTTATAGTGTCCCTAACTCCCATACGTCATTCATGACGCTATATTTATGATAGCCCAACGATATACATTATAACAACTATAAATTTATCAGTGTTGTTTAATTAAAAGTACTCAGTTACTTATACAGCCTTAATTTAAATAGTTGCATTATCGTCTTGGTGTGACGTTTTAGCTGAATTAATTGTGCTATCTACTCAAGGTGAGAGTCAGAGCCCCACTTTTTACAGTTTTATGATTTATTATAGTTGGTGGGAGAACCTGCTTTGGTTTTATAAATTGGACGCAATGTTGAAAGTATATTGATTATGGTTGCCTAAGTAGCGATAACCCTCCTGACCCATTATTCATGAACTTTAATTGCATAGATGTAGTTGTGAATTACATTATGTGATCCCGAATATATCAATAGATTCTATTGGGATTAACCTCCCTTTTGGAGATGATTACTAGCTCTAGGAACGACGTGACCATGTCGACTTGGAGGTTGCCGGTTACAACATCTGTACGGCAAAATAACTGCTAAAATAGCAAATAAGGTTGAGCTTCGGTGTCATGAGCTTAGAGCATCAATAATCTTGTTTTGTGATTGTTGCATATGTTTGTAAAAATCAACTGAAAGTCTTGCGGTCCAGCATAATTTAAATACATTAACCTATGAATTCACCACAATTTTGTTGACTATTAACAATGTTTTCAGAGATCATTAGCAAGAGATGCCAAGATGCAGTGGATAATGTTTTGGATTGTACATTAAAGACTTTATTGTATCATGTTTGGGAAATATTTGTTTCTTTTGTAATATGAAACAAAGAACAAGTAAAAGCTATTAAGCTTTGTAATATATCTTTTTAAATCCAATGTATCAGTGCAAACGACGTTTGTGGCGTTCTGTATATATCTTGTGCGGTTATCTTAAGTAACAGCCCGTATCCTTATTCCGCTGCGACCCCTTTAAGGGGTGTTACATAAATATATATATATATATATACTATAATATATATATACGTATATATATTAATAGATACGATAATATATATAATATATATAATATATAATATATAGACACGTCAATATATAAATCTATACTAATATATATAATATCACGTATATCACATATATAAATATATATCGACAATAACAGTATATCTCAAAACGAATATATATCTCTATCTAAATATATTCTATATACATCATATATCTAATGATATAGAATATATATATATATATCTATATATTATATCTCTATAATATACGTCAATCTATATCTACAACAACTAGGATATATAATATATAATCCTATATATAAAATATATAACCCGTATATATATATATATCAACGACAATATCTATTATATACGATATAATAATATACGATCTATATATAAATCTATCAAATATACTATATATAATCCCCGTATATAATATATACCTGTAATAATATACTACGAATATATATATAAATACTATAATATATATATATACGTCTATACTATATATATAATAAATCAATCAAATATATATAATAATATAATATATATAAATCTATATATATAACATATATATAAATATATATCTACACGTATCTAAAACCGAAAATATATACTACACGTATAGAGATAAATACCATAAAACCATATATCATATATATATACACGTATATATATATATACCCACGTATTATATAGTATACACACACATATATTATATATATATTATATATAATATACAACCTGTATAAATCTATATACAGCCTGTCAAATATAAAATAAATAAATATATATCTATATCATAACAATATATAAAAAAAATATATATATATACGCGTATATTTATCATATATATATATTATATATATATCAATAATATATATAATATATACATATATATATATATAATATAATATATATAGTATATATATATAATATATATACACATATATATATACACACATATATATATATATCTAATACACACAAACACACACACAACACACCATATATATATATATAGATATTACTATATAAAAATCATATATACACACACATATATGCATATATACATATATATATATATATATAACAGGATAAAACAATGCCACCTCATGCAAAATACCCGCCACATCATCATTCCAGAATTGCCACCTATGCAACTTTTATGCAACATATGCATTTCACAATCCACCTAGGCAACTAATTATGCCACATATGCAAGTAATTATGCCACGCACGCATTTATGAAGCCACCTATGCATTTAAGAAGAAGCCACTAAGCATAATCAAATTCACCTAGGCAAATTTTGTTCCACCTAGGCAAATTTTAATCCACGTAAGCAAAGGTTTAAAAATATAGTTGCCAAGGTTTGAACTCAGGTTGCTATGCCCAAGAGATAACATCTCAACCACTAGAGCATTTCAACATTTGTGATAAATCTTGCAAACCAAATATCATAAAGGCACCTTATTATGTAATTTTGAATTCAAAACCAAAATAATTACTTGAACGAAATGAATTCAACACATTCAAAACAAAAATCAATTCCAAAAATAACCTATATCAATTCCACAAATTACGCCCTGGGTTTTATGAGAAGATACCATTTTGAAATCCAAATCAGTTGTTCACCCAAAAAATCGCTTCACTACCGAATCACGCTTAATATCACTGTCATCTCCACACTAGAATTGAAATTGAGTATGGTATGTTATTCATCCTTTATTCATAAATAAAGTTGTTTCCTATTTACTTGCACAGCTACATCTAATACAATCAATTCATTCTTTGTTTAAATTTTGAGCATGCACAATCTCTAAATTTATTGTTATGAGTTTGTAAAAAAAATTGACTGGCTCTTTAGTTTCTCCATCTTCTTCGTAGGTTCGTATCCATAAGAGTATTCGATTCATTTTCAATGTGATAACTAATTCTAATTTTTGTTATTATATCATATTATTTGTAGGAAAGATTGAATCAACTTTTCTAGTTTGTTGTTTGATTTGCAGGAAACACTGAATCAACGTTTCTAGTTTGTTGTTTGAAATTGAACATTTTTTTTCAATTTGATTTTTATTTTCTAATATATACAAGTATAATTTTTTTTTGATTCAATATAGTATGTAATACTTGAGAAGGGATCAAACTATCAAGGTCACTAGACAATTACTTTACTTGCTGAAAAACAAGTGAGTAGGAAATAGGGATATGATCAAATTCTATACAAGGGTGTAATAAACGTGATTATGTAAGAGTGCGTAAAGCTGAGTTTAACATTAAGTTGAACTACACTGCATATATTTATCATTTCTTATATCTTGTGGAAAAATATTAGATAATAAACTGGCGACCAAGGATTCACGTAGGGCGGATAATAGAAATTATTATTTTGTTCTCTTGGAAGTGTTGTGCTTGAGTTCATTATATCTATTTATTAGTTAATGGTTGTTTACATAACTAAGAAAAGATATAAAGTTTAGCCGTCGTAGCCTGTTTAGGACTCACCAAGTTTGATGCAAATTTGTATAGGATTTTTTGGCCTA
This sequence comes from Tanacetum coccineum, assembly GCA_026074375.1. Taxonomy (NCBI): domain Eukaryota; kingdom Viridiplantae; phylum Streptophyta; class Magnoliopsida; order Asterales; family Asteraceae; genus Tanacetum; species Tanacetum coccineum. Next base: position 22,160 of record BQNB010044241.1, on the reverse strand, counting down.
ACATTGTCTGGTGTGCATGTCAGAAACAATTATGTCAGGTAGCTTGATGTTTTGATATTTATGTCATAAAGCTTTTGAATGTGTTGAGTTGTTTGCTAAGTATATGATGTGGGAGTTCCTATGAGATGAGTCTCAAGCAGTCTGTTAGAAATAGGATCTCGCTTAAGTATCTATTAAATATGTGCTCAGAATATTCTTATTATCTTTGGTTATCATTTGGATTCATCTGAGTTTTATGTAGATGTAGTACTCAGACATACAAAATCAATCTATTTACAGATAAGACAAAATGATCGCTTAGCTATGAGCGAATTAGTTACCAGCTTGACAAAGGGTATCGTTCGTTCACCTTCGGCCCATCGTTTTCCCTGATTCGGTACACGAGCCAGGTACTTCTATTTTTTGCGAAATTGCTTTTCTTGAAAATCGGGTTCTTTTTATTCGTAAAAGACTATCCATTTTATGACTATTTTGAAGGTTGTCTGTCTCTGCCACAAAGCATAGATGGTCATTTGTGAAGCCGTAGGGCAATAACAGAGTTGAGTGGTATTACTAGCATAGAATTGACCCCTGCAATCACGGTCATGCATCTCTTTTTAAGGTCATCTAAGGCAATACTTCTGTTTATAGCTAAACATAAATATACATTTTTAGCCCATTATGACGTTTTATATACTTGATCCATTGGAACTCAATTTTGCTTATTGTTCAGAATTGAAGAATCTATATATAACATGTGATTAGTATTACTGTGCTTAGGCGACATGATTTTGTTTCAGGTACTTATATATACTCTTGTGATTAAGAAAGCGTCTATAGTTTTTATGGATTGGAAATATATTGATATGGCTTCTAGATTTAGTAATTTTGTTGTGGCAGAGGTGTCAAATTATTTTGTTATAAGACTTGCAATTATACTTTCTAGCATTATTATTTACTTGAGTACGTAATGTGTACAATTTGATTGTTGTTCCTTGTGCAATGATTTAAGGAGTAACATGTTGCTTTATTATTGTATTATCTGGTCAAAAGACTTGAATGGTTAGCTATGCAGTTAATCTCGGCGATATCTCGGATCTCGGAGCTAGAAAAAATCTCGGTGGTAAATATTGGAACCGATATTCTCGGCGATATTGGACGAGATTTTGCCGAGATTTTGATATCGGATCTCGTTTTGATAAAGAAAATCTCGTTTATGCTTTTTTGACTTTTTTTTGACTTTTTTTTCTTTTTTCTGGCAACCCACATAGTGTTTTGGCAGCCCACTTCTTTTTGGCAGCCCACTTCTTTTTAAAACCTACTTAAAACAATTACGTTTGACACTTTTATGCTATGTTTTATGTTTAATCTTTTATGATTTTAATATATATATTTAATATTCTAGATAATATAAAAACCGATATTTCACCGCGATAACCGATATTTCAAATCTCGGTCCTTGAACAATATTTGAAATCACACCGAGATAACTGCATAGATGGTTAGTACAATTTGCGGTGCGACTTAAGTTGACTCTTCCCGAACCTACTTTATTCATTATCATGTCAATTACTTCATATTATACTACTTTTATGTTTGTTGTCATGTGAAATGATGGAAGTGAATCATTGATGAACTTGGATAAAACAGTCATGGATATCAAAATAACCTGTTTTTGGCCATTGTTTATATATCTTATGTAAGTGTACAGATGAACTGCAAGTGTTGTTTTAGATGAAGATGAATTGCAAAGAGGCAAAAACAAAATTATGTAGAAGAATAAAACGAGAAGAAGTGTATCGGTTGATTATGAAGATTTTGGTTGGTGTGATACTGAACTTATGCTTACAACAGACCAAGTGAATCCGCACACAAAGAGATTACCTACTAGATAGAAGCAACTATTGTTGTTTACAACATGATTTTTAAAGAACTTTAAGAGAAAGAGATGTGCAAATGGTTTGAAGACACCTTTATTGTATAATCTTTTTTAAAGTTTATAGAAAGCTTTCAAAGTTAGAGTTAAAATAAGTATAAAGTCTTCCTTTATTTTTATTTTTTCCAATCGGATATTGTTACCTCATAGGATAAGATGTATATTAATGTTCTGATTTGTATTATGCATATTAGTCTTGTGTGTATCTACCCATTGTAACTAACAGAAAGTGTAGGCAGAAAAAATGAAAATTGTCCAATTTGGCTACGTAAAGTGTAATATAGACAAATGCTTATGGTTAGCACCGGTTGCACTAAACAACTTTTTTGCATAAAGTTGTTTTTTTACACAGTTGTGACTTGTGTCTTTCAATTTTGGTTTACATTTTTCATGTTTGGCTTAGTTGGATTCCGCCATCGTTTTGATAGATAAACAAATCATAAGGTTAATGATTAACATCAACTTTATTATACTTAGCGATGTCAACTTAATTATCTTAGAGGTTGTTTGGGAGTGCGGTTGCTAATAGATTATATGCTTATATAATTTTCATAACGTAATAATTTGGTCTACGGTGTTTGGCAAACACAAAACGAAAATCACTTTTTTGCGTTTTGACATCCCAAAACGTAGTTTTGGAACTGCTTTTTGAGAATGGCATTATCCTCCAAATTACCAAACCACCACAAGGCAAAAGCTATCTGATTATTCGTTTTCAAAACGAATAATCTATTTTCAATAAGCAATCTCAAACATTCCTTTAAGCGCGAAATTTTTTAAACTGCTAAGTCAGTGTAGGTTAGTTTGTACTAACAACTTATTCCACAAGCTTGACTTAATAGAAAAAGCCAAGAGAGTAATGTTTTCTCAATTAATTCGTTGATATGTAAATAATTAGAATGTTTAGACACATATTCAGCATACAAAAGAAACAACAATCGTTTGTCTATAGACAAACATCATCATCGTCATATCTAAACATAACTTGATCAAAAATATAAACATGCCCCTAGCCGATCCCTTAAGACATCAATCTAGTATAATCACTTCAACGCAAAATTTGTTAAATAAATTTTGTTTATATAAAAAATTAAAATACAAAAATTTAGACTACCCGTGTATTACCATTCAATTATATTTTGTTCATAATTCACTCTATAATATTTTACATTTTCCGTAATTCATTAACCATTCCTTTATTTATTCCTTGGATACTCACAAGACAATCCCGCCCATCGGGCGGGCTTTGCAACTAGTGTGTGTGTGTGTGTGTGTATATATATATATATATATATATATATATATATATATATATAAATTTTTTTAGAAAATTTCAAAACAAGAACTTGTACATTGTTGATTCATGCCAAAAACACGTTAAAATGATCATGTATTAATTATCCAAACATACATGACTCAATGTATACTTTTCGACATAATCGGTCAAGTTTTACAAAAATAAAGGGGCGTTTGGATTATTTTCTAGGATCGTAGTCTAGAGTCGAAATGACCATCGCTCCCTTTTATCACGTGTATAAACATATAACAAACGTGTATTAGTCATCAAGATATATAATTCATATATATTTTGATAATTTTAATAAAACATCTAAAATAAGGGGGCGTTTTTGTTTATCGTCTTGAATTATAGTCTTGAGTCAAAATAAACATTATTTCATTTTTGTTAAGTTACATGTAATGAACTTATATTAGTCGTTGAAATATACAACTTAATGTATATCTTTCGGCGCTCTTGGTCAAGTCTTTTGTTAATAAATGGGCGTTTGGATTATTTTCTAGAATTTTAGTCTAAAATCGAAATAATCTCCACTCTACTTATTAAACATAGAAACACTTGACAAGCTTACATTAGGTGTCAAAATATATATTTTAATACATATTTTTCGACATTCTAAGTTGAGTCAAAACAAATTAGGGAACGGTTTGATTACTTCTTGGGTCTTAATTTTTTTTTGTCGAAGTAAGCTTTGTTCCACATGTGTTGATTTAAACTTACTTTTCTCTTATATATATATTTCTTTTGTGTAGTAATTTTCCTTTTAGTGTTGTCTTGAATAGGTGATAAACATGCCTCGAGCAATTATTAGTGATACATCCCTTACTAAATTTATATATCCCTAAAGTATCCAAAATACCCGGTTTTTCTCCCGTCCTTGCTTAATTCTATAAACCCATCAAAAACCTTTGCATTCACGAGGGCATAGTCGTGGATCAACTCTATTACCAATCCAACGGCATTGAGCGGTCGAACACCAACATTCGCTTTAATTGTCTTTTCGAAATCAATGAGCCAATTGTTCCTCGGTTCATTCTAGACTTTTTTAGTCAAGTCAAAGTCTAAACCGATGAGTACGGTTATCTTCTAATCTCATTCATGATTCAACATGAATTTATCACTCTCTCACTTGCACAATTCGGTCAAATTCTCAAAATCTCATACAATGGTCAAGCCGTCTTCACAAATGAATAGGATCTTGCATCTCTTGCATTCTTCCAAGAGACCGAGGGACCTTATCATACCAATCTTCCTACTCCTGACGAAATTCGTCGATTTCTCCTATTGGAACGTCCCGAGTCTAATTGTACCATCAAAAGCAAAAATGTCATTCTCACACCTAACCAAATTCTTACCAAAGAATTAAGACAAGACATGAAGCGTTGGGAAGAACTGATTCGTGAGAATGTGTTCGGACTAGAAGGCCACCGGGACCATCTTTCGGCTTGTCTTGCTCACATGTTGTATTGTATTGTTGCCGAAGAACAATATAATCTTGCTTATTTCTTTGTCAACCGAATTAAAAGTGCTAGGGCAACTTCAACTGCCAATCTTCCTTATGGCATGTTCTTGACTCGTCTTTTTTGATACGTCATGGAGCATTATCCTCATCTTGACAATGGTATTTACAATGTTTTTGATCGAGTCATGCGTCTACTCGCCTTAAAACAAACTCGAAAAACCCGAAGTGATCGTCGAATGCCAAAAGGCCGTCACTCCATCTCATCATCATCCGCTCATCATTTTAGATCCTCTTCTCACTATGAAAGTGATGAGGAAGATGAGGGCACTTCTCAAGCTAGAACTCAATCCCCTACTACTTACCTTAACTCTCTTCAACCACTAACTCACCAAACCTACAACATTCCCACTTCTTTTCAACAAACCGACGATCTTCTTTTTGAGCGACAAACTACTTTACTTAATCGCCAGCAACAAATGCTTGAGGAAATAAGAGGCCATTTCAAGTCATTTGGAAAAGCACTCAAAGGAGTCTTTGGAAAGAGGAAGAAATGAAGATGTTGCATGTATTAACTTGTTTAATTAATTTACTTAAGACTCTATTATGAGAACTAGATTTTTATTTTTTCTTGTGTTGTTAACCCGGTTCGATCGGAAGAACTTGAACTTTCTTAGATTATTTAGGACCTCTGATCACTATGCCTTAATAGTATATTTACTATGACATAATTATGCATCCTTGATTTATGTAATTTTCTTTTACATATATACTTGTTTCATGTACATACATGTATTGTCACATGCATATACTACATAGGACTTTCTACAAATTGTTCACTAAACACAACCTTTCTTACAATTTTTTTCCTAAAAATCAAAATTTAAGTGTCTGAAAAGTATCAGATGGGCGGCCCCCTTAGCTCATAAGGGCGGTCCCCTTATTAATAAGGGGGTCGGCATCATAGATAAGGGGGCCGGCCTACCTGATCACGGGTTTTACTGTTTTCTGTCTGCTTTTTGACCCTCTTTTACTTAGGCTCGGCTATCCTTACCCAGAAAACACGAACATCATTTGGAAATGTTTTCACTAACTCAAATCCATACTACTTCTAAACCATTTTCATCTAATAAATTGCCTCCCATTTTTCATTTTAAATTCATCATCTTTCTCATTCATCTTCAACCACCATAAACCTCTATGGCATCCACTAAAGCTTCCACTTCCAAACCTTCCAAAAGACCAAAAATCAACATAATTCCACCAAAACAATTATTTATTAACCTCACTCATGATGACACCAAAACTCCTTCCCCAAATTACAAAGTCTTATCACTAAGTGCCCCAAACGCACCCTCAAAAACTCCATCCACCGTCACCACTTCTTCATCCTCCATTGATTGCAAACTCAAATCACCAACCTCTTCCACATCACCATCAAACAATGGCTACTTGAACTCACCAATGTCTCATCCTCCAAGAGTACCCCCACCACCTCCAACTTAAGAAAGTGAATCCATAGACATCACCCTCACTCTTTCACCAATCACTCCACTTGACATTCAATTCAATACTCCATCACCTCCACCACCTCTCTTTGGTCATCCTATTCCATGGAACCTTCTTGAAGCACATGAAGATTCATGCTTATGTTGCATTTACAACCGCATTCTCATCTTTGGATTGATATATGAACTCCAATACATGTTTTCTTACATTGAACACATGCTTTCCCAACCACCACCACCAAATTCACCACCACCACCATCAAGCTCTCTAAACTAAACATACTCTATGTTTAGTTACCCGTGTTTCAAATAATTTTCAACCAAACCTTTTGCAAGCAAGTCCTATGGCATTCTAGGAAAATTAGGACCTTTATAGCTTTTATTTATGTATGACGTATTATTATGCGTTAAGCATAATATTTTCTTTTAATGCATGCTAGTTGTATGATTGTGTGTTACACACGATTTTTTTGTTGAATGAATGGACTTTTTATTCTATGTTTTTAAATATGCAATTGGTAAATTAGTTAGTTATCTCCTATATGCATATATAGTTGAGTTTAATTGGTTGATGTTTGTGATGGTTGGCTAAAATCTATTATCACCATGTTTAAATAGTTTTTTTGACATTGCTATATGTCAGAAACATTGGTTTTGTTCCTCTAACTCGTTTTTGTAGCAAAGTATCCAAAGCTCGATTCCTTGGTGCCCTCAAACGAGGGGGAGTACACATCAAGGGGGAGCATTTATTCTGCCGATATTATGCGTATTCATCGACGAAGCCTTTTTTATTCTAAAAAAGGAGGAGAAATGGAAATAAACTCACTAAATACTTGTTTAAAAATAATTTAACATTTAATGAGTTTAGATCTTGTAATCATCAAAAAGGGGGAGATTGTTGATAGATATAATGCCTAAAAACGTTATTAATATTTTTCGACCTCTCTACGTTTTGATAATCACAAAATGTAAAAACGCTCAATGTAAAATTAAACGTAAACAAATAACTAGTCGTAAATGTTTATTTTGAAAATTTAATCACTCAAAGTTATAAATAAAAACATGCTTGATGCATTTTATGATCAAATTTTTTTTTATTCATCCTCACATTTTTTATAAAATGTTAAAAATAAAAACATTTTTATAACTTATACAAAACATTTTTACATTTAAAAGAAATGTTTTATTCAAAATAAATGTTTTGAATTAAAAATTTTCACCTAAAAACGAATATATTTGATCTAGGAAACACCTCCCCTGGAAAAGACAAAAAATGGAGCGTCTGGCCTTGGGCGGCCCCCTTAGTGGTAAGGGGGCCGACCTAGGAGCTAAGGGGCCGGCTAGACAAGAAGGCTCACAGTTTTGCCTATAAATACAGACTGTTCCCTACTAATTTTCTCACCTTTTGCACTCATTCTCTTCTGTCTAAAATCAGTTTAATCTTAAGCATTTGTTTCCAAGTGATTCAAACTTAAATCCTCAAATGCAAGAGAATAATACTTTCTTCCATCAAGTTACGAAGTATTATTGCTAAGTTTCTCTTCTCGTAACGAAGTTACGATTGTGTCATAATTTGTAAATCATTTGTGTATATTGTGTAATTGTGTGTAATAGTTAGATCGTGGTGATCATAGTGAGAATAGTTAGATCGGGGTGATCGTGTTAGAGTTTAGGTGAAGTGAAGAGTTAATAGTGCGGTTAGTTTTTTAGTCTTCAAAATACAAAGTGTGTGGTAGATTGGTTCTAGCTAAGATTATAACTCGACGTTTCGCTTTGTGTCAGAAATTGGTGTAAGCTACTTGTGTACGGTTTTCTCCGCCTAAAGGGAGTTTGTTGACACAGTGAAGAGAACTCTTGAGTTGGGTACTCGGGGATTGGAGTAGGGCGAAGAGGTGCTTCGTTACCGAACCACTATAAATCCTTGTGTTGTGGTTTGATCTTTCTAGCTCTTATCTCTTGTCTTTTATATTTATTTATCTTGATATTTATTTATTCAATTAGTTAAACTGCTCATATTGTGTGTACGTTGGGATCACATTAAATCGAATCTAAGTTTATATAAACAAACAATACAATAAATTAAAAAGCGGTAAACTATTCACCCCCCCTTCTAGTTTTCCACAACACCCTGCATGGTCTGCATCTGAATATGCAATTAGTTTAAAGCCAAAATCCTTCAGATACCACAAAGCCATGTTATAAGTCTGCTTAAGGTACCGAAAGATCCGCTTAACCTCTTTGAGGTGTTTGACCGTAGGTAGTGCCTGATAACAAGCACATATAAAGGTGGAAAAAGCAAATCGGGTCTACTAGGTATGAGATACATGAGCCCTCCGATCATACTAGGATATTTCGTTTGATCGGTTGGAGTGCCTTGTAAATTAGTATCTAGTCTGGCAGTGGCTATTGGTGTACTGATGGAGTCACAACCATCCATACCATGTTTTTTTAAATCTCTAAGCTATATCGTGACTGACTAATGAAGATTCCATGAGGTGATTGATGAATCTCACGTCCTAGAAATATCTTTAATTCACCCATCATTGACATCTCAAAGTTATTTTTCATAAGATTTGCAAAATGTTTTGTAAAATCAGGATTTGTAAATCCAAAAATGATGTCATCAACATATACTTGGACAAGTAATATCTCCTCCCCATGGCATCTCGTAAACAGAGTCAGGTCAACAATACCTTTTGTAAAATAATTTTCTATCAAGAAAGAGGACAACTTGTCATACCATTCTCTTGGAGCTTGTTTAAGACCGTATAGAGCTTTCTTCAGTTTGTAGACATGATCCGAAAAGTTTGGATCAACAAATCCATCGGGTTTACTAACATAAACTTCTTCTTTCAATGACCCATTAAGAAATGTTGTTTTGATGTCCATTTGAAATATGGTAAAGTTTTTATGAGCAACGTAAGCAACAAACATTCTTACTGCTTCAAGTCGAGCCACCGGAGGAAATGATTCTTCAAAATCGATGCCTTCTTTCTGACGGTAACCTTTAGCCACAAGACGAGATTTGTTTCTTATCACAATGTTTTCTGCATCAGTTTTATTCTTGCAGAGCCATTTAACCCCAATTATGTTTTGCCTGCTAGTTTTGGAACTAATTCACATACATTTAGTCTTTGGAATTGATGTAGCTCGTCTTGCATAGACTCTATCTAGCTATGATCCATCATAACTTCTTTGATATTTTTAGCCTCAGTAGTACTCACATTTAAAGCATACATACACACTTTTGCATCTGTGTTGAGCCTACTTTTGGTCATTACTTGCTTAGACGGGTCACCAATCAATTGTTCTAATGGATGAGATTTTGTCCAGGTATGTGTTGAGGGTTGAACTTGAGGGAAATCGTGGATATTTGATGGATGCTCAGCTGTTGAAGACAACTCAGCTTCTTCAAACATAGGAGAATTATATGGAGTAAACAACACATTTTCATCAAGATCTACAAAGTCTTCTTGAACTGATTCATCAATGAAATCATTTAAGATTGGAGAGATTTGTTCTTCAGAAAAGGATACCACGGGAGGAGCTTCATTGTCTTCAACGCTGATTGATGACGACGAAGGTGTGTCTTCATTATTAAGAGTTGTTTCTGCAGTGGAACTGATGGACACTTCAGCAGATCTCTTCTCAAATTATTCCTCATACATTGGACCGAAAAAATTATCCAAATCTTCTTTTGACGGTATAGAAGTGAATTCTGCTGATGAATCGTTAGGGTTAAAGCGATTAGTCTCAGGCTCTAAACATTTATGTTTAGAAGCCATTGTCGCGAGTTCATCAAACTTAACGTAAATGGTTTCCATAATCTTTCTTGTTCTATGGTTGTAAATGTGAAACCCTCTGGGATTTATTACGACGCCGTCACGATTGTTTTCCTATATATAAAAACTCGAATTTAGGTTTTCATATAGCATATTAGGAGTGGAGTTTGGTAGAGAATGATTTGTAGCTGACTTTGGGAGTATTTTAGGGTTTCCCAACCCTTTTGTACCTTCCCCAATCACATGTTTTAATATAGTGAAGTTCTTTTATCCTTTAATCTTTCAATATGTCTTATTGTTTTATTAGTTATTTTTCTTTGCTTATCTTTAACATGCTAGGCTAGATCTCATTAGTGTTTGCTTATGATTGCATGTGAATTGGTATGTAGATACTAATAATATTGCTTCTTGATTGATGTGTGTGCATGTTTAGACTCTAAAACCCTAGTTACTTAAGTGTATCGAAGACCTAGAGGGGCATGATTCTGTAGAAAGGATTCCATCGGTAATAGTCTTCATACTAGCTTACCCATCTATGGATGATCCCTTTTAAGTATTTTAATGTGTGTCTATCTACCTAGGGGCCTCGTAACAGTCTTCATACAACCTTACTTGTGCGTCTCCCTAGTAAGGTATCACGTAGACGACGTTTTCGTATAATTCATTTTCATGCTTTGCACCAATACTTGTACACATACATCTCAAGTGTGACAAGGCAATAGAGTTAGGAGAAGCATACTAAGCATCATGCATGATTAAGTAAACACTTCTCTTTTATTATACGAATTTTTCACATTAGATTTAGTTTAATTTTTAGATAAGTGTTTAAAACGAACTCTTTAATAGAGAATTTTATCTGCTTTTATTTAAAATATAAAATAACAAAAATTTCTTGTTATTTCGTAGACCTAGTTACATCTAGTGTCGGAACTCACACGCTATATTACCCCTAGAGAACGATAACAACCCTTGATTTTTGCCTATACTACACTAAAACGGTTAGGTACACTGCCTAGTGAGTTGTAAAACTTAGTGGAGTTTCACAACCTCATCATCATTATTAAGAATTGTTTGTGAAACAGAATTGATGGACACTTCAGGAGATCTTTTCTCAAAGTATTCCTCATATATTAGACCAAACAAATTATCCAAATCTTCTATTGATGGTGTTGTAGTGAATTCTACTGATGAATCATCAGTATTAAAGCGGTTAGTCTCGGGTTCCAAACAGCTATGTTCATAAGCCATTTTTGTGAGTTCATCAAACTTGACGTGGATGGTTTCCATTATCATTCTTATTCTACGGTTGTAAATTCAAAACCATTTGGATGATTTTGAATACCTGATAAAAATACCAATGTCCACTTTTGGTTTCATTTTTCCAAGGTCTTCATGATCATTAATTGGATAACAAAGTGACCCGAACACATGAAAGTACTCAACATTAGGTTTTCTGTCTCAGAGAAGTTGATATGGAGTCTTGTTATACCTTATATGAATGAATGGATGTTTTGAGTAAAGCAAGCAGTGGAAATAGCTTCGGTTCAAAAAAAATCTAGTGCTTTGGAAAAGATAAGCATTGTTTAAGCCGCCTCTACAAGTGTACGATTTTGTATTTCAACTACACCATTTTGTTGAGGTGTTCAAGAAATTGAGAATTGTTTCATAATGCTTAACTTTTCATAATGAGCCTGAAGTATTGCATTTTTGAATTATGTTCCATTGTCAGTTCGATGTTTCAGGATTTGAACCTTGAAATTCAATTGAGCCTAAGAAATAAACTTCATGATCATGTCTGTAGCCTCATCCTTTGTACGAAGAAAGTACACCTACATATAGCGAGAGTAATCATCGATAATTACCAGAATGTACTTCTTGCCATTGATACTTTCTACCCTCATTGGTCCACATAAATCCATATGTATCAATTCAAATGTGGAATGAGTATTAGGGATCAATTTGGGTTGAAGAGTAGCTTTTTTGCTCTTTCCTCTCTCACATGCGGAACATAGATGATCTTTTTCGTATTTAAACTTTAGAAGTCCATCAACCAAGTCTTGTTTGGTGAGATGATTAATAGTACCAAAATTCAGGTGCGAGAGTCTTTAGTGCCATAACCATGATTTTGTTGATGTAGCTTTGAACATTAAGCAAACAGGAGATGAAGATGTCGTATCTAAAATGGAGATCGTATACAAGTTCGATTCACGAGCACGCGTTAATAGATCATCTCCCAAATTGCGAACATAACATGTTTTGGAGCGAAATGCAACTTCTAAATCACCGTCGCAGAATTGTCCTACGGAAAAGAGGTTGTGTCCAAGGCCTTCAACATAATATACATGACAAATGGTAAAATTTCCATGTACATAATTGTCGTATCTTGTGATTGTTGCAAAATAATAATTACCGAAGCAGACTTTTCCCTAAAAAATTTCAGCAGTTTAAGATTGCAAGTTATGTGCTTCGAGCAACCACTATCAACAATCTACAGTACGATCTGGATCACCTGCATCACATGAAGAAAACACATATAGAAGAGTGGACAGTTTGGCTAACCATTTTCTAACAGGAACCGGTGTGTTAGAGTAAGACATGGCTTTATTTATACTTTTAACTACACTCGGACATGCTTTAACAGTTACGCTCTTAGGTGACCAACCAAAGTTTTGTTGTCTTTCAAACCACTTTTGCCACTTCCTACTGGTTTTTACTTTTTTCCTCATGTACTTGCTAAGTGAGTTCTCTTGTGCTAGTAGTGAAGTTGATTGTGAAGTACTAGAGTCCTTATATTTTATACTTAAAGGAGTAACTATAGCAAACCTAGTTTTTGCTACTACAGGAGTAGTATCTAAAGACTTAGATTTCGCAGTTGTAGGAGTAGTGAATAAGTATCTTCTAACTTTTGAATGCACAAACAACTTATATTTCACAAGACATTTATCATGGCATGAGGTAAGCATATTTTGATCACACGAAACACACAATACATTATCATTCGCTTTAAGAGCGTTTTTTACATCAACATTTCCTACAATCTCTTTAGGTTTAATAACATTCTTTTGAGACGTAACATTTGTCTTTTTATTTGTCCTAACATGAACTTCTACAACTTCTTATTCGTGCTTAGTGTTTGTCAAGACACTATTCTTTGATGATGAGCTTTTACTCTATGATCTTCTAACACTAGTGACACCTTTCAGTCCCATGGAAGGTAAAACACTCTTATTAGACTGTGTGCTTACATCTTGTTTGTTGTCAGTTTTAACCATGTATATCCCTTGTGATATGACCTTGGTGTTTTTAATAACTTGTTTGTTTCTGTTAGGTAAAGTTTGTAAAGTGACTGTATTTGTCAAAACATGTTTCTCTTCAGTTTTCGGAACAAACTTTTTCTTTTGAACAACTTATTTATTAATCAGTGTGACACAAAGAAGTTTGTAAGAAACTAAAGGTTTGTCAAACATAGTATTCACAGACTTTCCTTTTTCAGCAGTTTTTATTTTAGCCTTCAACTCAGAGATTGTTATCAAAAGATCTTGATTCTGTGAACGTACATCCCCATATGCATATGTATTTTGATTAACATTCTCAATCGATTCATCCATCTCTCTCTGAGTCAAAGTCCATGTCTTTTTAATGGAATCAAACAGCTTTTGGTATTCCAATTTTACATTTTCACGTTATTTAATCATTGATTGTACTTGGAATTACAAAGACACGTTCTCATTCTCTAGTTTCTCCATTTTTGATATCCAAGTGGTTTCATAAAGATTTTTTAAGATGTTTAACAATTCATTTTTTCATGTTGATGTTGCAGTTGAAGTTCAAAATCAATGCATTATTTTTGACATCTTTAAAAATTATTTTCAAGAATCTTTATTCATTTTAGCAAATTCTCTTAGACATCAATGGAGTCCCTTTTGTCTTTCTCAATTCGCATGCATGTATCTTCATGATAGAATCAGAACGCATCAACACACATTTTTCAACATCATGAATGAGTGTTGCTTCTAAGAGTCATTCATTTAAAATCACATTTTATCTCAATGTTGCATTAAGTTCACCTTCCGTTGAGTCAAAAACATCTATCATGACTTTTACTTCTTCTGGGAACTTTGTTTGACGAGTTTGAAAATCGTATGCAAGTAATCAAGAATCGTTTTTACCTCATCATACCAAAAGTGACTTATAAGTGTATCTTCACGATTTATATAAAGTATACTTTTTGTAGCAGTTTTAGATTTTAAAAGAGTATACAATTTATTAATTTCATTTTCCAAACTATGAAAATGTCTAATCAGTTTGCTTAAACTTGACATTGTCAGAGGAGGTGAACTCGATGTACTTGCACTTGTAGGAGTTCCAGAAGACATAGAAGCTTCTAAAAAATATTTTTGTTGAAGAGATAGCTCTACTTGTGGAACAAAAGTTTCGTAAAGATTATTTAATTTCCCATAATTGATTGGACTTAAATTTTGTTTTTTCTTAATTACAATTGGATCTTTCAATTTGTTTTCCATTTTAATTTGACTCTTGGTTGCATCCTTAAGTATCTCCTCAGTGTCACGAACATTCGTACGCACTTTTGAACTATGAAGATATAAAGCATCATACAACATGGGATTCTTATAAATGGATTGCTTGAGCATATAAGGATTTTCGTAACCCAAACCATGTTTTAATTATGGATCATGAACATACAAGGGTTCTGGTCCAAGCATAAATAATGCTTGTACAGAGTTACTCATTTTAATAACCACATTTTTTATTCTTTTTGAGTTTATCTTCTAAATTCAGAACTTCATCGAGATACTTATCCTCAGTTGTGATAAACTTATGTTTCAAAGAAGCGTGTGCATTTTTTAATTCAAAAAACTATTGTTTTTCATTTGAATCACTCATTTGCAAATAATCTCTTTCTTTTTCCAAAGCTCTAATTTTATCCCTATCTTGAATAAGTTGAGTTTGAAATTGATTTTCTAGTCGTTTTGCCCGATTATCAGCCTCGATGTATTCTTTATGAAAATTGGTTTTGTTTTATTTTATTGTTTCAAAGTCCCGAACCCTTTCCTTATATTGCTCAAGCTGTTTAGTTAACTCAACATTTTGTTGTTTAACTTTTTTAGCAAGTATAAGTTGCTTTGCAACTTCTTTGTAAGCATTTCTGGCTAATAGTTCCAATTCATTATCATGTTGATCAGGAGCATTTTTATCGTGTGCAACGTTTCCATCATTAATTTCTACATTTGGATCATCAAATATAATATCGCTATTAATTTGATCATCATTTGTAGAATTAACAATTTCAGGTTGCTCATGATATGTTTGTTCATGATCATTGTTAGAGAATAACGGATTCATGAAGCTTGTTGATGGTGTTTGTACCTCATTGATGAATGCAGAATCAAAGCTTGGCCCTTCATCAGAATCAGTGGTTGCTTGTTGAATTCTGGCAATCCTGCATATTTTCGCACTCAATTCCTCAATCTCTTCCATTTGAGCAGCATCAGCGAGAAGAAAATCATTATGTTCGTTGGAAAGAATAACTCCAGCTTCATCTTTCTTTGCAAGCAACATTTGTTCTGTGAAGTACTTAGAATCCCGAACTCTTAGCTTTGGATAATCCCGTGCATAGTGACCTTTAGCACTGAACATTTATAGGATTTTATAATAAAGAAGTTCATAGAGTTCTTTGTACATTCCTAGTCTTATTATGAACATTGCTACTCTCACGGACTCCTCTTGAGTATTGTATGACCTCCTTGCAATTCTTCCACCATTCCCAACATTTCTACTTTGAATATTCACCCTATCAGCTTGCACAACTGCTTGATTCCTTGTGTTTAAAGAGGTGTGAAGCTAGTTGTTTGTTGGAGTAGAATAGCGTTGTGTAATGGTACGAGAAAGAAGCATCATCATAATCTACCATAGAAGAAGGATGTGTGACATAATAAGGTGGTAGAGATCGAGAAGATGAGGAAAACGAATGTCGAGGAAAATTGAAAGGCGGAGGGAAACCACACAATTCGAAACCAATTCGGCATCTTACAACGAATAATGGGTTATAAGTGTCCTCTCCAAGTACGGGCTAACAGAAAAAAATTAGAAAATACACCATTGCGTTCTCTCCAACGAACGGCCAAATACACTAGTATTTTTCATCGAGATTAGGGGCTAGAATGAGGTACAATTTTGTAGCTTTGGCAAGCACGGCTTGAGGCCAGTTCCCCCATTACGTTATTATCACCCAAAGTCGTCACCATAGCTTGATTGTTAAATCCCTAACTATAAATATCTCGAGGAGTGATTTTAAAACGGCTCCCTGTCAATCCCTTAACTGGACAATGTAGAACCACCAACTATCATGCCACCCACCGATGATATTCACGCATTACCGAGTTTTTAACCCAAAAGACATGGTCGAAACAAGCACCCAAAGTTGCGAGAAGCTTTAAACAGCCCCAACTACATTTATCTTTAATTAGGGAAGATCCCAAAAAAGGTACCGAATTCTAAGTTTTATTGCAACTTCTTTGTAAAATAAACATTTCTGGCTAATAGTTTCCAATTCATTATATGTGGATCAGGTGCTTTTTTAAGTGTTTTGCTTCACGTTTCCATACTTAATTTCTACACTTGGGTCATCAAATTAATATCGCTATTAATTTGATCATCATTTGTGAATTAACAATTTCTGGTTGCTCATGTTAATGTTTAGTTCAGGATCATTGTTAGAGAATTAACGGACATCATGACAGCTTGTTGATGGTGTGTTTGTACCTCATTCGATGAATGCAGTATCAATGCTTGGCCCCTTCATCAGAATCAGGTGGGTGGATTGCTTGTTTAATTCTGGCAATCCTGCTTATTTTCGCACCCTTAATTCCTCAAAATTCTTCCAATGTGAAGCAGGCTTCGCGAAGAAGGAAAATCATTATGTTCGTTGGTAAAAAGAATAAACTCCAGCTTCATCTTTCTTTGCAATAAGCAACCATTATATTCTGTGAACAAGTACTTAGAATTCCTAAATCTTTTAGTCTTGGACATCCCGTGCATAGTGACCTTTAGTAATTTCAATTGTAGCACTTGGAAACATTTGTGGAATTTACTGATGAAGAAATGTTCGTAGTAGAGGTTCTTTGGTTCCATTTTCAAGTTTCTCCTTTATGAAACATTTCACTACTCTCAGCAGACTCCTCTTGGGTATTGTATGACCTCTTTTCAATTCTACCACCATTCCTAACATTTCTACTTTGAATATTCACCTTATCAGCTTGCATAACTGCTTGATTCCTCTTGTTTAAAGAGGTGTGAATTCGGTTGTTTGTTGGAGTAGAATAGTGTTGTGTAATGGTACGGGAAAGAAGCATCATCATAATCTACCATAGAAGGAGGATGTGTGACATAATAAGGTGGTAGAGATCGAGAAGATGAGGAACTTGTGTGTGCAACTAAGGCAAGAGGATCATGTGTCTTTGCAGCCTTTTTCGCTCTGGAAGCAATGACAAGTTTCTCATACTGCTGAAGATAATCAAATAACACATCATATTGCTCGTCTTTCACATTCTTTGCCAAACGAACATTGGTGACATACTTATACCATTCAGGCTGTAAGCAATTCAGAAACTTAGTATTGATTGTGACATTCGGAAGTTGGATGTCATTCCTTTTCAAATCATTGACGAGATGTGAGAATTGATTAAACACAGACATAAGGGATTTATCAGCTTCAGTGGTGAATTGATCAAATTCATTATTAAACCTTATTTCCTTGTCAATCGCATTCAACTCAGTTCCCTGCATCAACCATTTGACCGGAAGCCACATATCATTTGAAGTTTAACACGTATCCACAGAGTTGTAAATGTCATTTGGTATTGAGATAAAAATCAAATTCATTGCTTCGATGTCAGCCTCATATTTCTTCAAATCATCACCCGTAAGATCATCTTTAGTTTGATCTCTTTCTGGCTTATCTAGTTTAGGTTGTATCTTTTTAAACTTATATGGACCTTCATCAATTAAATGATTAAGAAACTTGCGTCTCTCCCTCTTTTGGTTAAGATAACGTTTGAATATGCTTGCCCATGGTATGTAACTACCTCTTTCTAGCATAGGAGGACGAGTCTTAGACCCTGCATCTGCAAGTGCCTGTTGGTGTGCACTTGTAGTCAACATCTTATGTGAATCGATAAATGGATCTTTGTAGATAAAAAAGAGTTCTACTTGTGACTTTTAATGAATTAAAAATGGTTAACGACTACAGAGGTTTACATAAATTCTACCACAATCGAGTTATGCCTTGTCTTGATCAAGTTGTACCGAAATTACACTTAGTTCAGAAGTTCAAATTGCACCAAAAATGTGTAAACTACCAAAATTCCCAATGCAACGGAATATCCTACCGAAAATTTACTTCAATAAATTCCCTCAAAAACAAAACACCGAAAATCCTTTTTCTATCGAAATTCAGATTGCACCAAAAATGACAAATTCGGTGGAAAGCGATTAGAATATCGAAAATGACAAATTCGATGAGGAATGGTTATAATATCAAAAATGACCAATTTGGGTGAGGAGCGGTTACAATATCAAAAATGAACAATTTCGGTGTGAAGCGGTTAGAATGTTGAAAATGAACAAATTCACAAAAAATCACATATGTTTTCTCCGTTATCTATCAGCACTCATCTCTGACAATAATTTCTACGACAAAACAATTCTCGGACATCACATATGTCGAACAGTGTAATCTCGGTTACAAAATGAAAATCAAATCAACAATGCACTAAGTGACTCTAATTTTTGATGAATACAACAAATTTATTATCGAATTTAACTCCTTTTAATCCAAAAATTTGTGTATTTCTCATAAATTTATCAATGGAAAATGACTCAAGAATACGATAAAACCGTAGTTGATCAATTTCGATTGACTAGATGCTTTTGAAGAATCATTGAATTTATAACTCCACAAATTCGATGAAACCAAAAATGTGAGTATAACCAATTTTATCAATAAAAAATGATAAACAATTCGATAAAACCGAAATTGTGATAAAAAACAATTGACTCAAGCCTTTTAAGTATTTTATCGAAAATGAAGAATCACCAATACACAAATTTGATACAACTGAATTTGTGTAGAACACCTAAGTTATCAAATTCGATAAAACCAAAAGGGATAAACTCAACTATTACAACTTGATAATCAAAACAATACAACAAAAAGACTATCAAAAATGAAGAACACACTACCACTTCCAAATCCGATACAACCAAAAATGGAGTAGATAACTATTACAACTCGATATCAAGATAATATACTATAAATGACTACCGAAAATGAACAAATCACCTGATATCGATCACATCTTCCATCAAAATTCATACGAAGCTCAAACTTGATACCGAAATTCACACGTAGTTCAAATTTGATCACGTCATGATAAAATACAAACCGTAAATCACAAATATATCACTCCTAAATCTCTAATGGTGTATGATACCACTTGTTAGGTCGGTAAATATTGAATTGCACCTAATGCAGTTTAAGAATATAGAGATAGTAAGAGAGGAAGGCAAGACTTTCACTAATTTTCAATTTTATAAAAGAGAAGAAGAAATGAGGGTGGGAGAGAATACAAAATGTCAAGCCTTAACCCCTTCATCTAATGAAGGGGTATTTATAGTGTGTTAAGCACACTATTCTTTATATACTAAACTACCTTTCCTATCTTGAGTTAAGTGAGATATTTTAACTAATCTCACTTAACTTTATTACATTTACTACTTTAAACATAAAATAAAGTCTAGACATTACATAAAATAAATAAACAACCTAAGTATCAATAATTGACACTTTTAATCCTAACAATATGAATAAATATCATATCTTGCAATAATTGTTTAAATAGTTTGGTTGGCTTAGTTGGTTAAAGTGTGGTACTTTCATAACACCGACCTAAGTTCGAGTCTTGTTAAAGACCATTTTTTACAACCCTTGATAGCAAACTATCTTAGACTGTTAGTACTCCATTACAAAAGAACTCAAACAGTCGTTAACTAGACAACATTTATCCCTTAACGACAATTTACTTTCACTAGTTTTCCTAAGTTAACGAGCAATCAAACCTTAAACCAAAACCAAAAACAAAGCAAATACAATACATCACACTTAAAGCAATCCTTCATAAGATTCACTTAAACGAAAATCAACTAGTATTTGGGTACTTGAATGACAAAGTGACTACGGGGTTAATTTGTTATCACTTATTTGAGATTGAATTGGGATTTCATGAAGGAGTGTACTTATTTCATCATCAATCATTCCTTTTACTTTCTAATTCTTTTCTTTAAACCCCTATATCGATTGATGACTTGTGTGAACGTTAAAGATTCAGATTAAGACATTAATAATCTGGTTATACCTAATGTAAGGAGTTACATTATAGTACTCACAGTGTATATCTATCACTTAAAGGAGTTGCGTTGTAGTGCTCAGTGTCACACGCAGATTCAGATGTGGATAGTGTTCTTCAATCATTACAGTGCAAGATTAAGTCACAAATTTAGGGGATTGTACTTTAGTTTCAAGTTTGGTATAGCGAGTTTACTCCATCAGTCTTACTACAAAGAGCCGAAAAAATACGAGGTTGGTAAAGTTAGTCAGAGGGATTAAAAGAGTAGAGATGTGATCAACAGTCGATTCTCATGAGATATGTTTTGGGCTATATAATGATAATGGTATTTCACAATCTTAGCAAAAAATTTAAAGTTTCTCAACATTGTTCAAAACTTTTCAAGATTTTTGCTTACGACGTGATCATCTCGAGTATATGAGCGTATACGACAATGATACTTCTGAGATATTGTAACCATCATGGGGGAAGAATAGTGTACATGGCGTGATTTTATAGGCCAATGCTAGATGAAAGCAGCAGGTTAGGGAATGATACATATACTGATGATGTAGATATCAGACCTATATATGAAGAAGAGCCAATGGCTGAGGTACAATTGACTGCTGAATACCATATCTTTGCTACAGGACAACAGTATACTAAGCAACCTGAAATCATTACTGAAGGTAGGGTTGACCAGTATACAGAAAAATCTCAAGTTAAAAGTCCTATGCTTGATTCATCATTTGATAACAAGACAACTAAATTTTTAAATCAATCTCTCGAGTCTGAAAATATGTGTCACAAAAAGACCGTTGCCTAATTTCAAAAAGATTTTTTAAGAATGGAAGCACATTGTATTGCTCTTGAACTTAAGTATCAAAATCAAGCTTTAAAATCAGGGCAACATGGTCAAATTATGAATGAAACAAGTAATAAAGCCAAGAATAAACGTGACATAGATGAAATTGAAACGATTAACATCGAATTAGAACATAGTATGGCTAAATTACTTACACAGAATGAGAAGTTAAATAAGGAAAATGAGACTTTGAAAAAGCATTACAAAGATCTGTATGATTCTATTAAACTAACAAGAGCTAAGACTATAGAACAGAGAACTTCTCTGATTACTCAAAATGCTAATTTAAAAGCTCAGATTCAGGAAAAGGTTTTTGCAATTGATGCTTTGAAAAATGAATTAAGAAAGTTAAATGGAAATAGTGTAGATACTAAGTTTGCAAAAACATCAGTCTTGGGGAAATCGGTTTTACAACCACTCAGAAACCAATCAGTTGTTAGACAACCGAATGCGTTTAAATCTAAAAGACCTAAAATTTCAAAACCACGGTTTGCCTCCCAAGTTGATTTGGAAAAAGATTTGTCAAAACCAGTCACTCAACATTATTTGCCTAATGGAAAAGAATCTGCTTTTGCAAAACCTACTCATATGATTGCATCTAGCTCATCTAGAAATAGTTTTAAGAACATGTCAAGATTTAGTTCAAATGACATGGTTCATAATCACTATCTAGATGAAGCTAGGAAAAAGACACAAGAAAGAGATAGGAACTCAAAAACTAGTGTGATGCCTTCTACTAGATTTCAAAGCACTACTGATGATAGCAAACCAAAACCTAGGAGCACTAATCACTTAACTAGGAGTTTGCATGTATCTAAGAGTAGTTATATAACGATAACGGTTGTGCCCATAGCAGATCACTTTAAGAATTCTAATTATTTCTCAGATTCCAAACACTTTGTTTGTTCTACATGTCATAAGTGTGTCTTTA
>BQNB010044240.1:0-45010 GCA_026074375.1 Tanacetum coccineum | reverse complement strand
TATAAGCCCCTCTCCTAGCCTTGGAGAGGGTTGGTTGTTCCATTTGTCACATTCTATCTTAATAAACTTCATCTATTTTCCATCCATTCTCTCTCTAACATCACAACCCACATCTCACTCTTGTTCTTGGTTTGATCATAAGATTACATATATCTTCACTTTTGACTTTGTTGTAGCAGGCTTATCTCCTTTAGCTGAAGTATTGATTCTTTTACCTTTAGAAGCTTGAGAAGGTTTTGTCTTTGGAGATGATTCAGAGTCAGTCTTTTTCTTTGTAGCTTTTGACTTGGGAGCCTTTTCACCAGTAGCATAAGCACGGTAAGTCTTGAAAGCTTCGGACTCCAACATGGCTTGATTGGTCAAGAGCTGAGGGAGAATATCATTGTATTCTTGTGTGTCCTTATGTTTTGAAATGACTCTTATGGTGGTGAACATGAAGTCATCCCTGTCATAATGCTAAAACATCTTGTTTCTCCTTGGAATTGCTTGATCCTTTGCCATGAAGTAGTCGACAATGACTTTGGTGAAACGTAGATAATACATGTCATTGTTCTTTTTAGAATTCTTGTTCTCCACTTGAAATACCAAGTCTTCCCACAGTAGATAGACATAGTCAACCTGCTTGTTGTGATACATGCCCCAAAGAATTTGAGCACGTGAGAGGCGAAGACTTTCCAAAGCAGTAGTCTTTCCACTTAGACACTTGTTGATTATGGCAGCAAATGATCTCCAAGGTTGATGCATGTGGTTGACATTGACATCAGATAAAAACTTGATTTCACCAGTGTGTCCAAGATCTCTGATAAAAGATAGAATATCCTCTTCAAGTGGAGGTTCTTCAAATTTCTGACCAGGGAGTTTGGGGCAAATTTTGAGCATATCTCTGAAGTTGTCAACATTAACTGTGTGACTTTTGCCATCCAACTTGAAACGAAGTGACGAGTGATGTCTGGTGATAGTGACCCAGAATTCTTGCATGTATATCTCAAGAACATCAGCAGAGATCTCAAATGCATTGTAGAATGGAGTGAGTTTGAGAGCATCTAGCACCACTTGAATAGTAGGTTCCTTGGATTTGAGATTTGAGCTCAGTCGGAGATTGCTTTTCCCTATCTTGAGGCGGTTTTCAGGTGCGACAAGAGCATCATCCAACTCCTTTTGCTGTTCTTTTGTAGTGTTCATGATTCTGCTAAGATAGGATCAATACAGTTTATGTACAATCAATGTTATACAATGTACTATAGAGACCTATTTAGTGAGCATGTGAAGTTGATTCAGGATGTGAACGATGCATTAGGAACTTTAAGACTTTTTGCACTTATTAAGATCTATTCATTTAAAAATGACAACTTAAGCTAACTTAACTTGTTTAGAGTGAATAATTAACCAATTTTAATTATCTCCCTAATTAAGATTTTAAATCGCCTTTTAAAATGAAAATTTGATCTTAAGTGTTTTGGGTCTTTTAAACTTGTTGTTTGGTTCCTTAATTAACTTATTTGTTCGGTTCCTACTAGCTCTTAGTTATTCGGTTCCTACTACAATAAGTTGTTCGGTTCCTTATATGATAGTTATTCGGTTCCTGCTAACCCTTAGTTGTTCGGTTCCTACTAATCTCCAAGTTGTTCGGTTCGTTCATGAAGCAAGTTGTTCGGTTCCTATTATCTATGGTTGTTCGGTTCCTTTTAACAACTAGGTTGTTCGGTTCCTTCTAGTAAACTGAGTAGTTCGGTTCCTCTTAAACAAAGTTGTTCGGTTCCTTCAAGTAAGCTGAGTAGTTCGGTTCCTAATAAACAAAGTTGTTCGGTTTCTACTGTCAAGACAGTTGTTCGGTTCCTACTGTTAAAACAGTTGTTCGGTTCCTACTGTCAAGACAGTTGTTCGGTTCCTTCTACAACATAGTTGTTCGGTTCCTACTACCTTATAGTTGTTCGGTTCCAACGTAAGTGGGTTGTTCGGTTCATTTTTGTCATTTGACAAACAAGTCTTTGTAGACACTCACATATGTTTCTTTAGCATATAATGAGTTAAAACTATCATGAAGATACTAAGAGAACAACAATTAAGCCACAACACGTCAAGTATGATAAAAACAAACCATTTATAACAACTTTAGCATAATCACACAACGAACTATAAACAATGGTGAGAAATTAATAGCCAAACATATTCAATAAGAGGAAATGCAACTCCCTAACACAGAACCTAAAAACATTTTACATTATTTTGAAAACCCCTAAATTTTCGAGCAAACAACTTGAACTCATTAAAAATTTAAGGCTGTTGTAAACAGTAAGTCTGAATTTTTACTAAGTAGTTGACTTGATTTGATTTACCATTAGTTGTAATAGATTGAATGATTGATAATGTGGCTAATTGGTTACTCAATGGAAGTTAATAATTGACCAAAGTTATGACCATTTCCAAAAGTAATCAACTTGACCATGATGGAACATAACGTATAAAAAAGTTCATGATTGGTATGAGTTGGTTAAAAACCTATAACTATGAGACCTAGATAAAATCATGTAGGATCTGTACCAATTGGATGATCAACCAATTCATTATGGTTTGAAAATGACATCAAAAATGGTGAAAGTGAATTTTCAGCCAAAAATGCCAACTTGACCTTTGTATGATGAAGTGACCTTAATTATATATTTATTTAAAATAAGTATAAAAATGACTTATGATTTATAATACACATTTAAAAATGAAACTAGGAATGTAAATTTTATAAGTATACCAATTATGGTTTGAAAGATATGACTATTTTTGTAAGCATAAACATATAAATTTTTTTTACGTCTATATCAATACTAAAATTTGTAAAGCGTTTTTGCGACTAAAACCCGAGATGGTAGGAACCACTTTTGGGAACTTTTATATGATGAACCTACTGATAATAAACTTAACCCGACATCGAGAACCCAAAAATTTACTATAAACTCATAAACAAGCTTAAAATGGACTATATGACCATATCGGGCCATTAGGCCCAATGTAAATGAATGGACCCCTAATGGACTTTAAACTTTAGAAACCCACTTGGGCCCAATTAATGGGTTAAGATCTGGTCTTGGACTTATAAAATGGACTAAATTACTTAATGGACTCATAAATGGGCCTATTGGGCCTTTGAACAAAAATTGGTAATAACTAGTGAAAAATGAGCTAAGTTAGTACACGTTAAACACATAGAAGACTATGAGAATAAAACTTGGGGAATTATAAATTGTTGATTCAAATAAGGATCATATATAATTTGTATACGTATTTAAATTTGTGAATTTGTTTAGACTAGAAAAAAAAAAAAAATATCCTAAGACCCTACATTTTGGTATGTGGTTCCGGGTGATTACGTGCCGACGTCCAAGTTCGACTATCGCCGTTACTTTCTTCCGATACTATCAAGTGAGTTCATAGCCTCGCATTTTTATTTAAATTTTTTTATAAACCCACGAGGGAGATAACATGCTTGTTTTTTTAAATAGAACACAAGGGACCCGAATGTATGTTAGTAGCCTTGATTATTATAAGTTAGCTTTAACTCGCTAAATAAAAAGTCCCGCGGAAATATCATGAATTGTTAATTGCCGAGAATAAGGCATACGCTTATACATGAAATAGTACTATTTGGAGATTACCACCTCCGATCCGTGACGACTAGCTATCATCTTGTGTTGGGAACATAACACCATGGATGCATTGTATAGAGAATAAGATATACTCATAGCGAGGGTGTATAGTGGGCATTATATTGAATATATGGTAAGATTCGATGTCATGAGGCTTATAATAATCCCCCGATATAACTTTGTATGGCCACATCGTTATATCCCAATGAATATTGAAAAATGATACTTGTGTTCGGAAATTTTTTTATTGTTTATATATATAAACTCTATGGATTCACTCAACATTATTGTTGACTTTTAGCATGTTTTATCTCAGGTCCTTGAAGGTAATTCGGCGATGGAGATATGAAGGCCCGCTAAATAATTATTCATTTGAAAATGTTTTGTAAAACGTTGTATGATGTGTCTAAAATTATTGGACGTGATGTAAACTTTATTTTATTCAAATGAATGGAATTTTCTTAAAACGCCTCTTTTTGAGTCGTTTTCTATGATTTGAGTTATTGTGCTTTGATGTAACACCATTGGACCCTTCCGCTAACCGAGCTAAATTGAGGGTGTTACAGATTGGTATCAGAGCTTAAGTTATAGAGAACAAAAGATTTTCAAAAAAAAAAGAACGAATTTTTGAAATCTTTTGACTATAACGGTGCAATAGAAATCTTTGAATTACCAACGGGACAAGAATGAGAAGGATTTATTCATCGATATATATATATATATATATATATATATATATATATATATATATGGAAAAATATATATATATGTGGTAATATGAGATTTTCATTTATTTTGAATATAAATGTTGATTATGTGATTATTTTAATACTAATACGAGATATTTATACGACGCGGATTGTCATGAAGAACCCTAATCATCTTAACGCGAACCGAACGAAGCTATTCCTAAAGAAAACCCAGTTATTCCCGATCCGAACCAAGTTGTGGATGTCTATGATCCCAACGAAATGGTTGACATTCGGTCGATGTTGGATTTAGTTGATTATGATGGCGATGATGAAGAAAACCCAAAAGAAAATACGGAAGAAGATCCGGAAGAAGACCCGAAAGAAGAACCAGAACCAAATAATGGGCATGGGAATCAGGTTGCCCAACATCCTAACCCACAACCCGATAATATAAATGGTTGGTTAGAAGAGGATGATGATATGAATGAAAATGTTAATGATGAGGATATCGAGGATGAGGATGTTGAGATTGAGGTCGATGACGATGCGGAGTTGATCTTTCCTTATGAGGTAGAGGGTGACAAAACCCTGCCACATGGAGGTGTGTCATCTAATTCTAAGCCACCTAATGCAGAGCCACCTAATGCGGAGTCATCTGATTCGGTATCATCCGATTCTGAGTCAGAGGAAAAGGAGGCCGACATTGCACCTGAGGACACTTTTGGGACTATTACCCAAAGGCCTTATGTTGTTCGCGACTTTCTGAGGGGTGTATTTGAGGTAGGATTGGCACCTTGGGCATTGAGACGTGATTTATAGGTGTCCCGTGCATGATCTAGAGTCACAGAAGCTGAGTTGGGAACATGCCAAACTGAGATTGATCTTCTGAAATCAAAGAATAAGATCGGGGAAAAAGAGAGAGAGATACCTAATTATGTTTTGGGAAACGTTGAGCATGTTTTGGTGATGTTTTAGAGAGGTGGAAGGTGTTAGAGAGCAGGGAGAATGCTACTTCGAAGAATAAGTTGGTTAAGGCTGAGATGAAGTTGAAGTTGGCTCGTATGGAGCATGATATGGTGGAGAGGAAATTACATGCATCTTATGGGTGGAACAAGAGATTTTATATGGAGATGGTTCGCATTGGGGCTGTTCCTAAGCTACCATCCGATGATGAAGGTACTGAGCGTCCAAGAAAGAAATCGAAGAAATCTTCTTTTGATGGGATCGAGGGACCTTCCGAGCCACGCGGACCACCTAGTGACTCTCAGTAGATTAGTTTATCATTTGTAGTATCTTTTATAAATCACTAACTAAACTGAGATATCAGTTAGTAGAACTAGTCCTTGGGGTTGTATAGCATTAGATGGTGACATGTAATGTGTCACGATACAACTTATGACTCGTTTGTGATTAATGAAATGACTATCTTTTGATTTCTAAATTCTACGTGTGTCGTTGTTATCTTTCTTTTCTTGTTTTATTTTAACTGTTCCTATTGTTTGATGCAATCATTGAATGAATTGTCATTATGATTTGAATTGTGTTCTAACTTCTTCTCCTCGTATTCTCAATCGCCATAGATATTCATGGATCTCATGATGTTGGCTAAACTCATTTTCTATCATATTGTAATCATTTCACCCATTCATTTTGTGAACCACTCTTTACCACGCTCATGCAAACCACTTATTGTTTAATAAGTTAATATAATATCACCTGAGAAAATTTAAATTGTCATTATTTTATGAGTTATTTTAATTGAGAATTATAAATAGTTGCTATCACCAAAAAAATAAAAAATAAAAAATAAAAAATAAAAAATTATTTATTAAACATCTTGTAAATTAAATTACTTTCATTTTTGAATGGTTCTGTAAAATCATTTTTGATTTATATCTTATAATTAAGCATGATTATACATTTAAATATGATGACATTAGTTTGACGAACTGAGAATTTGCATTGCTGATTCCTAAATTATAACATAGTGTGCACTAGTATATTTAGAAGGGGCCATGCAAGGCTGAATAGTAGTCACTGTAAGATTTTGATAAAGATTAATTTTTAACTGTAATTCTGAAAATCAATTTTCTTATGGTTTGCAAGCGGTACAAGTAGGGATATCTGCATATGTACCCTTATCCTTTTCCCAATCGAATTAACCATCTATGGATGCGGTCTTACTTGACAATTGTTATTATACCTCTCATTTCCTTTCTTTTCATCATGAAATTCTTTGGACACTTATCCAAATTATCGACTATTGATACCCGACTTAAAGTTTTGACGTTCCTATCCCTTCTTTTTGACTAATCTCCTTTGTGTTAATGCGGGTTAAAGAAACCGTGTTGCCTTCAGGTGTGACATAACGATTATGATAGTATAGGGTTTATGCATATCCATTATGGTATTCGTCATTCTTTTGACTCAAAATCCGCCCCTGTGATCAACGTGGCTTAGCCTTTAATTGCTAACTTTGTTTTTGATTCCTTGGATACGAAAGGGATTTGACTACTTTAAATTGCAATGAAAAAGGGCACAGAAAAAAAAGGATTGCCCTAAGTTGAGAAGGAATGGGCAAGGTAGAAACAACCGTGGAGGTGCTTATAAGTTAGGATATGTGAATGCTCAACAAGATCCGAAGGTCGTTACTAGTACGTTCTTACTCAACAATCATTATGCTATTGCATTATTTAATTTGGGTACCGATAAAAGTTTTGTGTCTACAAATTTTAGTACCCTTATTGATATTGAACTGGTTGAGTTAGATACTAGCTATGAAGTCGAATTGACCGACAGAAAAGTAGTAAGTACCAATAACGTTTTAATAGGGTGGACACTTAATCTTTTAAACCGTTCTTTTCCAATCGATTTAATGGTAATAGAACTAGGAAGTTCTGATATCATTATTGGGATGGATTGGTTATCACGATATGATGCCGCTATATTGTGTGGAGAGAAAAAGGTTAGGATTTCCCCTGGAAGGTAAGGCGTTGATTATCAAAGGAAATAGAAATAATCCCCGTTTGAAGATCGTTTCGTGCATTAAGGCTTGAAAGTATATCGAGAATGGTTGTGAGCTATTCCTAGCTCAAGTAACCGGAACGGTATCGAAGGAGAAGCGATTTAAAGATGTTCTTGTCATCCGAGATTCTCTCAAGGTATTTCCCGAAGAATTACCTGGACTTCTGCCACCCAGGCAAGTTGAATTCTGTATTGATCTTATTCCCGGTGCTGCACCTGTGGCGCGTGCGCCATATCGTTTAGCACCATCTGAAATGAAGGAGTTGTCCAAGCAACCGCCAGAGTTGTTGGAGAAAGGTTTTATTCGACCGAGCTCGTCACCGAGGGGAGCTCCGGTATTGTTCGTGAAGAAGAAGGATGGATTGTTCCGAATGTGCATTGATTACCGAACTGAACAAATTGACGATCAAGAATCGATATCCGTTACCAAGGATCGATGACTTATTTGATCAGCTGCAAGGTTCTAGTGTATATTCTAAAATTGATCTATGGTCTGGTTTATCAAGGTATTGTAATCCGCGAAATGATTTCGAAATTACTGCATTCAGAACTTGTTATGAACATCATGAGTTTCAAGTAATGTCGTTTGGACTAACTAATGCACCTGCAGTATTCATGGACTTGATGAATCGCGTGTGCAAGCCGTATCTTGATAAGTTCGTGATTGTATTCATTGATGACGTTCTGATTTATTCCAAAAATAAAGAAGAACATGGTGAACATTTGAAGACTATCTTGAATTTACTAAGGAGCGAAAATTTGTACGCTAAGTTTCAAAATGTAATTTTTGGCTTGATTCCGTGCAATTCCTTGGCCATGTGATTGATAGTAATGGAGTTCATGTTGATCCTGCGAAGATCGAAGCCATTAAAAATTGGGCTGCATCGACTACACCAACGAAAGTGCGACAATTTTTGGGTTTGGCAGGCTATTATCGACGGTTTATTAAGGAGTTTTTTCTAATATCCAAACGATTAACTAAACTCACTCAGAAAAATAAGCCGTTTGTATGGGGAAGACGAAGAGGAGGCATTTCAAACATTGAAGCTGAAATTGTATAGTGCACCAATATTATCACTACTCGAAGGAAGCGAAGACTTTGTTGTGTATTGTGATGCATCCTCTAAAGGATTTGGAGCTGTGTTGATGTAACGAGAAAAGGTGATTGCGTACGCCTCTAGACAACTTAAAAAGAATGAGGAAAACTACGCGACCCATGACTTGGAATTTAGAGCGGTGGTTTTTGCTCTTCGACTATGGAGACATTATTTGTACAACACTAAATGTACGGTATACACCGATCACAAAAGCCTACAATACATTTTAGATCAGAAAGAGTTAAATATAAGGTAGCGTAGATGGATCGAACTTCTGAGTGATTACGATTGTGTTATTCGTTATCACCCAGGAAAGGCGAATGTGGTCGCTGATGCGTTGAGCAGGAAGGATAAGGAACCAATTCGAGTGCGTACTTTAGTGGTGACGGTACATAACAATTTACCCGAGCAAATTCGAAGTGCACAAGTTAAAAGCAGTTGCAAGGAGGGAAAAATATTGGTGTGAAGGATTTCATGTGCGCAATGGGGAAACCATTTGAGGTTAGATCCGATGGTACGAAATGTCTGAAGGGCGAAGTATGGGTTACTATTCATTGGGAGGATTGAGAGGATCTAAATCATGTTGGCATCTCATAAATCAAAAAGATTCCATTCATCCTGGCTTCGAAAATAAAGTTTACCATGATTTGAGGAAGTTATACTGGTGGCCGAATATGAAAGTGACATTGCGACATATGTTAGTAAGTGCTTGAATGTGCTAAAGTCACCCCCCCCCCCCCCCCCCCCCCCCCCCCCCCCCCCCCCCCCCCCCCCCCCCCCCACCCCCCCCCCCCCCCCCCCCCCCCCCCCCCCCCCCCCCCCCCCTAGGCTGAACACCAAAATCCATCAGGATTACTTCAGCGGCCGGAAATCCCTGTTTGGAAATGGGAGAGAATTATAATGGATTTCATTACAAAGCTTCCAAGAACACCATCTGGATATGATTCAATTTGGGTTATTGTTGACCGATTAACTAAATCTGCTCACTTTATTCCGATGAATGAGAAGTATAAAATGGAGAAGCTCACTCGATTGTATTTGAAGGAGATTGTTTGTAGGCACGGGGTGCCTATGTCGATTATTTCAGACAGAGACCCTCATTTCGCATCAAGGTTTTGGAGATCTCTTCAAAGGTCATTGGGGACAAATTTGGATATGAGCACTGCTTACCATCCTAAAACTGATGGCCAGAGCGAAAGAACGATACAAACATTAAAAGACATGTTGCGTGCTTGCGTGAATGACTTTGGTAGTGGTTGGGACAAGCACTTACCTTTGGCTGAATTCTCATACAATAATAGTTATCATGCTAGTATTAAAGCTGCACCTTTCAAAGCTCTATACGGAAGGAAATGTAGATCACCTGTATGTTGGAGTAAGGCTAGAGATGCCCAACTCACGGGACCAGAAATGATTCGTGAAACGACAGAGATGATTATGCAAATCAAGAACCGATTATTAGCTGCTCGTAGTAGACAGAAAAGTTATGCGGATATGAGACGTAAACCTTTGGAGTTCAAAGTGGGTGACAAAGTTATGCTGAAAGTATCACCGTGGAAAGGTGTTGTTCGATTTGGAAAACGTGGGAAATTAAGTCCCCGTTATATTGGACCATTCAAGATTTTATCAAGAATAGGTCCGGTGGCATATAAACTGGAATTACCCTGAGAGCTTCAAGGAGTACATAATACGTTTCATGTTTCGAACTTAAAGAAATGTCTATCAGATGAAGACCTTATCATTCCATTCGACGAAGTAAGGATCGACGAAAAGTTGCATTTCATCAAAGAACCCATTGAAATTATGGATAGAAAAGTAAAGCAACTTAAGCAAAGTCAAATTCCTATAGTTAAAGTTCGATGGAACTCAAGTCGTGGACCAGAATATACTTGGGAACGGGAGGATCGGATGTGGAAGAAATACCCTAATCTCTTTGAATTAAATAAGAAGCGGACGACAAGATGAATTGATCTTCAGGGACGAAGATCCCTTTTTAGGGGGAAATGCTGTGACAATCCGTCAATTTCAGATCGTTATTTATTTCTCGAGTATTAATTATAATTTTCATTTTTATGTTGAGATATGAACTCACGACTAACCGGGAGAATTAGGGCTTACATTCGTAAATTACGCGACTTTTACAAAGAACCGGCGAATTCTACGTAAGGCATCGACGTTTATATTTTCATAAATGCCGTAGAAATAATTTTGTTGCATTCGTTTTATTTTGTGAGTTTTCATAAACAAACGTCGACATTTAAAATTTTATTTGTCGTAAATAATTATTTCGTATTTTATTTCGAATGGAAATTTGAAATTTTATTATTTTTACAAAGAGTCTTTGTTCTGTCTTGAGCCGAACTATGTTTTAAAATGTACAATTTATTTAAATGTTAGAAATTAAAAAAAAAAATGGGTTTGTAACGGAAAAATAAAAATTGGTCTCGGAAGTTTATCCCGAGCCACGATAGTTGATTTTTATTTAAGTAAAAAGTTCATGTGTCAAAAACTAATTTTTGAAAAGAGGGGAGGATTATTATTGTCAAAAGTCCAAACTAGTGCAAGATTTATTTATGGAGTTTACTTCCTCCATTTCCATCATTTGTAATAAAATAAAACACATTTCTCTCTAGCTCCACCACCACCACCGGAACACTTTTCCGGTCACCGGAAACCGCCCCGCCGCCGTCGGCCGCCGGTCACCGCCGCCGAAAACCGCCGTGGTCGCCGGAAAAAGTACATGCAATCCGAACAACTTATATTTTCCGAATCCCCTCGTTATTTCCTACGTTTTCCACTAAAAATATACGACATGCAATGGATAATAAAAATGGTGATCTAAAATAATATGGGTGAAGATCAAGCTTGAAGTGAAGTCTTGTATATTTCTTTTGATCATTTGATAATCATCACCATTTTTCTTGTGGTAAAATCTTATAAATCTTATTATCTTTTTATTCTTGTATTTTCCATTCCATTGTATATGTAAATGTATTGTATTTTGATGATCAAGTAATAAAAAGTAGCATGCATGTGTAGATCTAGGGTGAAAATGACTAAATCAACCACTAAAACTTGCTAGAAACTCCCCCCATTTTAGAAATTTAGGCTGGTTTGTAACTGTATGTTCGGATTTTTACATAAGTATTAGACTTGATTTGATTTACCTAGGTTGTAGAGAATTGAATGATGATAATGTGGCTAATTGGATACTCAATGGAAAGTAAAAATTGACCAAGTTATGACCATTTTACCAAAAGTAATCAAATCTGACCTTATTGGACAGAACGTATAAAAAGTCATGATTGCGTACTGAGTTGGTTAAAAACCTATGACTGTGAGACCTAGATAACATCATGTAGGATCTGTACCAATTGGATGATCAACCAATTCATTATGGTTTGATAATGGCATCAAAAATGGTGAAAGTGAATTTTCAGCCAAAAATGCCAACTTGACCTTTGTATGATGAAGTGACCTTAATTATATATTTATTTAAAATAAGTATAAAAATGACTTATGATTTATAATACACATTTAAAAATGAAACTAGGAATGTAAATTTTATAAGTATCCATTTTTGGTTTGAAAGATTGACTATTTTGTAAGCATAAAACATATAAAAATTGTTTACGTCAATATCAATACTAAAATTTGTTAAAGCGTTTTTGCGACTAAACCGAGATGCTAGGACCACTTTTGGGACTTTTGTATGATGAAATACTGATAATAACTTAAACCGGTCATCGAGAACCCGACCAATTTACTATAAACTCATAAACAAGCTTAAAATGGACTATATGACCATATCGGGCCATTAGGCCCAATGTATATGAATGGACCTATTGGACTTAACTTTGGACCCAACCCACTTGGGCCCAATTAATGGGTTAAGATCTGGTCTTGGACTTATAAAATGGACTAAATTACTTAATGGACTCATAAATGGGCCTATTGGGCCTTTGGACAAAAATTGGTAATAACTAGTGAAAAATGAGCTAAGTTAGTACATGTTAAACACATAGAAGACTATGAGAATAAAACTTGGGGAATTATAAATTGTTGATCATCATATAAGATACATATATATATATACGTATTTAAATTGTGAATTTTATTTTATCGACTAGAAACCTAAGACCCATACATTTTGTATAGGTTCCGGGTGATTACGTGCCGACGTCCAAGTTCGACTATCGCCGTTACTTTCTTCCGATACTATCAAGTGAGTTCATAGCCTCGCATTTTTATTTAAATTGTTTTATAAACCCACGAGGGAGATAACATGCTTGTTTTTTTAAATAGAACACAAGGGACCCGAATGTATGCTAGTAGCCTTGATTATTATAAGTTAGCTTTAACTCTAAATAAAAGTCCGCGGAAATATCATGAATTGTAATTGCGAGAATAAGGCATCGCTTATAATAAATATACTATTTGGAGATTACCCCTCGGATCTGACGACTAAGCTATCGTCTTGTGTTGGGACATAACACCACGGATGCTGTATAAAGAATAAGATACACTCATAGCGAGGGTGATTATCGTGAGGCATTATATGAATTATTGGTAAGGTTCTGATGTCAGAGGCTTATAATCATCCCGATTTACTTTGTATTGGCCACATCGTTTTATCCCAATGAATATTGAAAAAAATGATACTTGTGTTCGGAAATTTTTTTATTGTTTATATATATAAACTCTATGGATTCACTCAACATTATTGTTGACTTTTAGCATGTTTTATCTCAGGTCCTTGAAGGTAATTCGGCGATGGAGATATGAAGGCCCGTTAAATAATTATTCATTTGAAAATGTTTTGTAAAACGTTGTATGATGTTGTTAAACTTATTGGGACCGTGATGTAAACTTTATTTTATTCAAATGAATGGAATTTTCTTAAAACGCCTCTTTTTGAGTCGTTTTCTATGATTTGAGTTATTGTGCTATGATGTAACACCATTGGACCCTTCCGCTAACCGAGCTAAATTGAGGGTGTTACATTCTACTAAGATAGGATCAATACAGTTTATGTACAATCAATGTTATACAATGTACTATAGAGACCTATTTAGTGAGCATGTGAAGTTGATACAGGATGTGAACGATGCATTAGGAACTTTAAGACTTTTTGCACTTATTAAGATCTATTCATTTAAAAAAGACAACTTAAGTTAACTTAACTTGTTTAGAGTGAATAATTAACCAATTTTAATTATCTCCCTAATTAAGATTTTAAATCGCCTTTTAAAATGAAAACTTTAATCTTAAGTGTTTTGGGTCTTTTAAACTTGTTGTTCGGTTCCTTAATGAACTATTTGTTCGGTTCCTACTGGACCTTAGTTAGTCGGTTCCTACTATCTATAAGTTGTTCGATTCCTTAATGAGATAGTTGTTCGGTTCCTACAAGGCTTAAGTTGTTCGGTTCCTACTACAAGGAGTTGTTCGGTTCCTAAGAACGAGAGTTGTTCGGTTCCTTTTACCTACGAGGTTGTTCGGTTCCTACTATTAATAGTTGTTCGGTTCCTTCTACCTAACAGGTTGTTCGGTTCCTACTATTAATAGTTGTTCGGTTCCTTCTACTCAGAAGGTTGTTCGGTTCCTTCTATCAACAGTTGTTCGGTTCCTTTTACATTAGAGTTGTTCGGTTTCTTCTGTCAAGACAGTTGTTCGGTTCCTACTGTCAAAACAGTTGTTCGGTTCCTACTGTCAAGAAAGTTGTTCGGTTCCTACTACAACTAGTTGCTCGGTTCCACCTATTCATGTTGTTCGGTTTCGACTGTCAGTGAGTTGTTCGGTTCATTTTTGAACATTTCACAAACAAGTATTTATAAGCACTCAAACACGTTACATTAGCATACATAAGATAAAACTATCATTAAGACACTAAGAGAACAACATTTAAGCCACAACACGACAAGTATGATCCACAACGAGCCATGTTTAACAACTTTAGCATGAACACTCAAAGAATCACAAATAATGGTGTAAAATGATCATTCAAACAAACTCAAAAAAGCTTAAAACAACATTCCCACACAAAACCCATTAACATATTATATTGAAGCACAAAAACCCAATTTTTCATACAATCAATCACACATATCTTATTCAAATGTTAACAATACATAAAACTGGTTTAAACACATTCATTACACACCTAAAGCTACATAACCCCTCAACTAATTTGGCTTTTTAGCCAGTTTGATTTTTCAAGAACCCTAATTCGAAAAATTAGGGATTTCGAGATCACAAATGGATAAAACCCAAATTCCTTTGATATGTGAGTAGGTTAGGTGATGTAGAACGAGTTATATGTTATACCTTAGGGATGAAAACAGCTTGAGATTATGATAAGAAGAATGGCGATCGTGTGTGTGTGTGGGTGTTTTTGAGTGTGAGTTTTGTGTGTGTGAAAAGAAAAAATGGGGGGTTGAATAATGTTATAAAACACGTTTTGTTTTTGACACATTTGGCCCCTCATGTTTCTTATCCCTTTTATTTTCCAATCATAAGTTTATTAGCAATAAAAGTTTAACCATTGGCACAAATAGTCCCTAAAGTTTTAACTAGCATTTCTAACAAACTTAAATTTGCACACTTACTCCCTAAAGACCTAAACACATAACATATAAGGCACACATAAGCTAACCTTAATTAACTTTCCTTAAAGAGTGTTATTCCGTTATTGTTTAAAAGCCTTTTTCCCTTTAAGCACATTTTATTATGAAGATATTTGACATTTGCTCCCCCTCGAACACTGACCCGTTTTCTATTTAAAGAGTTGTAGTCATTGTTTGAGAAGTTGAATGTCATTGAAAAAGCATTTTCTGATGAAGCAATGTTATATTTTTGAAAAACAACAAACACAAAAATAAGATTTCTCTTATTTTAACACATAAGTGCACTGACACGTACACTTATGGAATATAGGAAGCACGGGTTGTGTTGCAAAGTAAACACAAGCCTTTGCATGGTCATAAAGTAGACCATGCCCGAGAATAAATTCCCGTTGAGAGGTCAAGTTTCCTTTTTGACGGAATACTTGCCTTTAAAATGATGTCCGGGTTACTATCTGAAATAATAGCAAGCCATTTGGCATGTTTTGAAAACATTTGTAACTTCTGCTCGAACTTCATTTACAGCCTCGTATCATTATTGAATGACATTTCTAAGACCGTAAATGTTATCGATTTTCAGAAGACATGCCTTTATTACCTCTTTTTATATTTTTTCATTTTTTAATTTTTTCTTTGGTTTTATAGATTTTATATTTTTGTATTTTGTTTTTATAAAAGTTTTCTAAAAATGAAAAATCTTTTTGGTTTTTATGGTTTTATGTATATACATATGATACAGGATATGTGAATAGGTACCACCACTATTCATCAACTTCATCTGCCAATTGTTTCAGAGTCTCCGGCGTAAAACTCCGCATTCCCAGCTTGTTGATCAGAAATTCAATTCTTTCTCGGCCAAGAGCTTTAGTGAAGATGTCCGCCAGTTGATACTCCGTATTGACAAAGTAAAGTTCGATCACCCCATTCTCAACATGCTCCTTGATAAAGTGAAATCTGATGTCTATATGCTTTGATCTGGAATGTTGAACGTTGTTGCAGCATAAGGCAATAGCGCTTTTGTTATCACAGTACATTGGAATTTTCGAGAGTTGTTCGGTTCCTTTTACCTACGAGGTTGTTCGGTTCCTTCTATTAATAGTTGTTTGGTTCCTTCTACCTAACAGGTTGTTCGGTTCCTACTATTAATAGTTGTTCGGTTCCTTCTACTCAGAAGGTTGTTCGGTTCCTTCTATCAACAGTTGTTCGGTTCCTTTTACATTAGAGTTGTTCGGTTTCATCTGTCAAGACATTTGATCAGTTCCTACTGTCAAAATAGTTGTTCGGTTCCTACTGTCAAGAACTGTGGTCTGATCCTACACAACTAGTTGCTCGTTCCACCTATTCATGTTGTTCGGTTCGACTGTCAGTAGAGTTTTCGTTATTTTTGAACATTTTCACAAACAATATTATTATAAGCACTCAAACACGCTACATTAGCATACATAAGATAAAACTATCATTAAGACACTAAGAGAACAACATTTAAGCCACAACACGACAAGTATGATCCACATCGAGCCATGTTTAACAACTTTAGCACGGACACTCAAAGAATCACAAACAATGGTGCGAAATGATCATTCAAACATACTCAAGAAAGCTTAAAATAACATTCCCACACAAAACCCATTAACATATTATATTAAAGCACAAAAACCCAATTTTTTGTACAATCAATCACACATATTTTATTCATATGTTAACAATACATAAAACTGCTTTAAACACATACATTACACACCTAAAGCTACATAACCCCTCAACTAATTTGGCTTTTTAGCCAGTTTGATTTTTCAAGAACCCTAATTCGAAAAATTAGGGATTTTGAGATCACAAATGGATAAAACCTAAATTCCTTTGAGATGTGAGTAGGTTAGGTGATGTAGAACGAGTTATATGTTATACCTTAGGGATGAAAACAGCTTGAGATTATGATAAGAAGAATGGCGATCGTGTGTGTGTGTGGTGTTGTTGAGTATGAGTTTTGTGTGTGTGAAAAGAAAAAATAGGGGGTTAAATGATGTTATAAAACATGTTTCAGTTTTGACACATTTGGCCCCTCATGTTTCTTATCCCTTTTATTTTCCAATTATAAGTTTATTAGCAATAAAAGTTTAACCATTGGCACAAATAGTCCCTAAAGTTTTAACTAGCATTTCTAACAAAATTGAAATTTGCACACTTACTCCCTAAAGGCCTAAACACATAACATATAAGGCACACATAAGCTAAACTTAATTAACTTTCTTTAAAGAACGTTATTCCGTTATTGTTTAAAAGCCTTTTTCCCTTTAAGCACATTTTATTATGAAGAAGATATTTAACATTTGCTCCCCACCAACACTAACACTGACCCGTTTACTATTTAAGACTGTAGTCATTGTTTGAGAAGTTGAATGTCATTGAAAAAGCATTTTCTGATGAAGCAATGTTATATTTTTGAAAAACAAACACCAAAATAAGATTTCTCTTATTTTAAACACATAAGCGCACTGACACGTACACAAAATAAATATAGGAAGCACGGGTTGTGATGCAAAGTAATCACAAGCCTTTGCATGGTCATAAAGTAGACCATGCCCGAGAAAAATTTCCCCGTTGAAGAGGTCCAAGTTTCTTATTGAAAATACTTTCCTTTAAGATAATGAATCAGGTTGCCTATCTAAGGAAATAATAGCAAGCCATTTGACATGTTTTGAAAACATTTGAACTTCTGCTCGAACTTCATTTACAGCCTCGTATCATTATTGAATGACATTTCTAAGACCGTAAAAAAAATTTTGTTACGATTCCAAAAGACTGCTTTAATTAACCTCTTATATTTTTTCATTGTTTTAATTTTTTCTTTGGTTTTTATAGATTTTATATTTTTGTATTTGTTTTTATGAAAAGTTTCTAAAAATAAAAACTTATTGGTTTTTATGGTTTTATGTATATTACATATATACAGGAGATGTAAGATACCACCACTATTCATCAACTCATCTGCCAATTGTTTCAGAGTCTCCGACGTAAAACTCCGCATTCCCAACTTGTTGATCAGAAATTTAATTCTTTCTCGGCCAAGATCTTTAGTGCAGATATCCGCCAGTTGATACTCCGTATTGACAAAGTAAAGTTTGATCACCCCATTCTCAACATGCTCCTTAATAAAGTGAAATCTGATGTCTATATGCTTTGATCTGGAATGTTGAACGTTGTTGCAGCATAAGGCAATAGCGCTTTTGTTATCACAGTACATTGGAATTTTGTTTAAACCAAATCCATAGTCGGTAAGCTGTGATCTCATTTAAAGGATTTGAGCACAACAGCCGGACAAAGCAATATATTCAGCTTCCGTACTAGATATTGCATCACTTTTCTGCCTTTTTGATGACCAACTGATAAGTTTATCTCCCAAAAATTGCATACTACCAGATGTGCTACGGCGTGTATCTTGACAACCAGCATAATCCGCATCTGCAAATGCTGTTAGAGTAATCGAAGAATCCTTCGGATACCATAGTCCCCGATTAACGGTTCCTTTTAGATATTGAAAGATCCTTTTTACTGCATTTAAGTGCTTTTCGGTAGGCCGAGCCTGATACCGAACACACATGCATATAGCAAATATTGTAAGGTCAGGTCTACTGCTATGAGAAAAGGAGGGTGCCTATCCTACCACTAAAGTGTGATGATCCACGGTTTCCCTTTCATTATATCCTCATCCAGTTTGGATTTCTCTACCATGGGAGTATCCACTGGGTCAAAAGAGTCAAAACCGTATTTCTTTAAAGATTCAAGGGCATATTTTGATTGGTTAATAAAGATGCCTCTAGGACTTTGAGAAATCTGTAATCCTAAGAAAAAATGAATTTAACCCATCATAGACCAACTCTTAAATTTTGAACACATGATTTTAGAAAATAGGTCACAAAGTTCAGGTGTAGATGCAGCAAAGATGATATCATCGACATATATTTGTACCAGAAGTAGTTCCTTGCCGTGTCTGCGTCTGAACAATATGGGATCCACTGAACCTTTGGAGAAGTCTTGGGATATCAGGAATGAAGACAACATGTCATACCACACGCGTGGAGCTTGTTTCAACCCATAAAGAGTTTTCTTAAGCTTGTACACGTGATTTGGTTTATTTTTATCCATAAACCCATCCGGCTGGCTTACATAAACTTCTTCCCGCAGATTACCATTCAAAGACGCAATCTTCACATCCATTTGGTAGACGGCCATGTTCATATGAGCAGCAAACGCGAGAAAAATCCTTATAGCCACTAATCTTGCAACCGAAGAAAAAGACTCTTCAAAATTGATTCCCTCCTCTTGACGGTAACCATGAGCCACTAATCAAGCTTTGTTCTTTAGTATACCTCCCAGTTCGTCTAGTTTCACTTTGTATATCCACTTCAAAGTAATAACCATAACTTTATCTGGTCGGGGTACGAGCTCCTATACATCAAGTCGTTCGAACTCATTGAGTTCTTCTTGCATTGATTCAATCCAACAAGATTGAGTCAAAGCATCTTTATACGTCTTGGGTTCTACAGCAGTGAGGAAAGCATCGTAGTAACAGAAAAGAGCTTACTCATGTAATTGCAGCCATGTGGAAACTGGTCTAGCGAGTTTACCGATTATATTTTCAAGTGGATAATCCTTAGTCCATTTGTTATTATGTTTAGAAATTTGGTGATCATGATGCACAATTGTATGAATAGAATCCGACGATGAGGATTGATCAGAAGAAACTTCTAGAATTGAGATACCAAAGTACGGATCGTTACCCATATGTGCAACTTCAATATCATGATTGTCTTCTTCAACATCGTTAGGAATGACGGGAGGTTAGGTATCGGGTGTTTTTTGAGAGTTACTTGGTAATGGTGCATCTTGGTTAACTGTAGTTGAGGAAGGTGAACTGGTTGATACAGTAGGTTTTGGAGCTGCTACTTCATCAATTGGAGCAATAACTTCAGGGGTTAGGTGATCAACACTAGGTGGAGGATTGAGTAATTCGTCGAACAACGGTTGAAACAACATATCCCAGTTAGTTCTCGAAGGTGGTACAAACTGTGTTGAAGGAGGAGGGTTTGGCACAAGTCCTGAAC
Source organism: Tanacetum coccineum (assembly GCA_026074375.1). Taxonomy (NCBI): domain Eukaryota; kingdom Viridiplantae; phylum Streptophyta; class Magnoliopsida; order Asterales; family Asteraceae; genus Tanacetum; species Tanacetum coccineum. The sequence goes on along the minus strand of BQNB010044240.1, from coordinate 24,837 downwards.
AGATTGTTGCAGGAGTTATTTCATGAAGTGCGGGTCCTGAACTACTATGTTCAGAAGCCATCATAGTCAGCTTATCAAAATCTACATGAATTGTCTCAATGATTCGTCTGGTACGTCAGTTGTAAATTCAAAATGCTTTCTTCGTAGGTGCATAACCAATGAAAATACCAATATCAGCCTTTGGTTGTAACTTGCCCAAATTCTCACTATCATTCGTTGGATAGCAGAGTGCACCAAATATAGGGAAGAAAGATAAGTCGCGAAGTTTGTCATGTAAAAGCTCATATGGTGTTTTTCCGTGATGAAGGCGTATGATGGAACAATTTTGGGTGTAACATGTGGTAGCCACTACTTCAGCCCATAGAAATAACGAAGCTTTTGCATAAATCAACATTGTGCGAGCAGCTTCAATTAGCGTATGATTCCGTCTTTCAAATATACCATTTTTCTATAGAGAGTGAGCTACAAATATTTCGTGAGAGATACCAACCTTCTCATATTATTCACACAACGTTTGATTAACAAATTCAGTTCCATTATCTGTTCTGATGCGTCAAACATGTACTTTCAGCCGTAATTAGATCATCTTAAGAAACTTGATTATGAAATCTGGAGCTTCATCTTTTGACCTTAAGAACTTAACCCATGTGAATCGTGAGTAATCATCGACAATGACGAGGATGTACTTCTTTCCATTAACACTTGCGACACGCATTGGTCCACAAAGATCCATGTGTAATAGATAGAGTTTTTCTTGATTGGTGTCTTCAGATTTAGGTTTGTAGGGTTTCTTCTTGCTCTTACCCATTGCGCATGCAGAACACAGATGGTCCTTTTCAAATTTAAGCTTAGGGAGACCTCGAACAAGACCATGTCTAGCTAAATGGTTGATTGCACCAAAGTTTAGATGAGACAAACGTCGGTGCCATAGCCAGGACTTAGTCTTTGAGGCCTTTGACAAGAGACATATAGGAGAGGACGCCATCATGTCTCCAAGAGACAGAGTATACAGATTGTTGCCTCGAGATCCAGTCAATAAATCAACACCTTCTAAATTACGAATGAAGCAGGTGTGTTGACAAAAAGCAACCTCAAGGTTCGAATCACAAAACTGCCCAACGGAGAATAAGTTGTGTCCAAGTCCTTCCACATAGTAAACCCTTGATATCGTAACATTCCCAATCTGATAATCAAGATATATAGAGGACCAAATCTTTGCCACATGATCATTTCCGAATTTGACTGTACCCAAAAATTTGTTAACGAAATTGGTGAGCTGAGAGCGATCTCCGGTCATATGCTTGGAGCAGCCGGAGTCCAAATACCAGAGGACAATTTGGATGACCTGCATTCATTAAGAGAGGAAGATGGAACATCGGAAATTATGGATCCCCAAGATTTACTGGGTTCCTTTTTGTTAGCAGATACAGATTGAAGAACCTTAGATTTGCTAACAGGAACATTAGTTTTAGAGTTCTTAGGTTTCCATGAATAGACCAATGTTATAGCAGGTTTGAGATGTTTCCTCTTATCTAGAAACAACTGGTTTCCTAAGGGGTGCTTCAGTAGTAGTGGTAATCCTAGTTAAAGGGAACGCATTTCCTACGATAGTGAAGGTTCGACCAGTAGGTCTCCAAATATATCCAATAGTTGTAAACATCTTTCCTGTTGGTTTCCAAACCTTTTATTTGTTGTTTCTGAGCAGATTAGATTTTGTCGAGCATTCAATTATTGATATATCAAGAACACCACAAAATCATGATTATCAGAAAAGCATGCAACCATTACACTTTACACATTAAGCATTTAGTATTAGCATTAAAGCTTGAATTGCTGGCAATAGCAGTTCCTTTAGGTGCAACAACATGATCTTTATTTTTTAAACTAGATTTAACTTTCCTAGGGTGGGCTTCTACTGTATTTCTGAGTACTACTTTGTGTTTGCCGAAATCTATCTTTCTTTGTTCTTGACAAAAGGCTGTGATCCGCTAGCACTAGTAGATGGTTTTACTCCTGTAGAAGACAACAAGCTAGGTTTGATGTAGAGGCCTTTTTTGTGATTGTGTTTCTTGAGGATGTGACGGTCTCAGTGAATCTAACTCTTTTGACTTTATTCATTGGGGTCACAGCCACTAATTGTTCTCTGGAATTGTTGATACTAAAGCAGGTTTTACTGATTTTTGAAAGCATCTCCTGAATTAGTTTAGTATACTTATCAGGCAGGATTCATATATGGTTGGATCCCTAGGGGATAGTTTAACTTTAATATGATCTATCTAATCCTATAGAATACAGCTTCTTCCTGAGTGTGCTTAATAGGGCAGTGTGAGCTTGCCTTTTGTTCATTATCTTAGGGGTTATTGGTTTGTATTAATCTAATAGATCTCTAGGATGATGTTGTAACTTAATATTAGCTAAATAGTTACTTTGAGTTTCCTCAATTTATCTTGAGAGTTGTATTACCAAAATCTTTTCCTATATACAAGCTTTTAAATCAGAAATTTCTACAGACTTTCGATTGAATTGATTAGTTAAGTCAGCACATTGTTCTTTTGATCGAACACGTGTTGGTTTAATCGATCGCATAAAAGTTGCTTATAGGTTGTTTCAATCGTCATTCTCAATAATAAGCTTTGTCACCCCTCTGATCCAATTCAATTTTATGGTTTCAATCTTTCTATGTCCTGTTTTGATCGCATCTTAATCTTATTTCCACTGGGGATTTATTCTATCTTTTCAATTCCTTTATGAACCATGTCTTTCTTTTGGGACTGAGCTTCAATTATTTATTTCAAAACAATTGATCAAGGACTTGAGCACTTTGATTTTGAAAAGAATTGTCCTTTGAGAGATATATTCTCCTAATTAAGTTGAGTATCAAACTTCTAGCGAAATGCATGTTTTCAAGAGTGGTAAACCTTTTGAACAGTTTATCGTAAATCTCTTTTTCAACAAAATCCTTTTGAAGCTCAGTCTCAAGTTTGAGACACTTTTCACATTCATGCACATTCACAGAGGCAAAATCCATAGAGGAATTTACAATCAAGTTCACAATATCTTTGCTCATCACTTGTTCCAAGAGTCGTCCATTTTCGTTCAAAGCTTGATTCATTTTAACTTCAAATGTTTTTGACTCTACACGATGTTGTTCCACAACATGTTCATTTGATAGAAGACATTTTGGACTTCTAGCAAGTTCATCAACCAATTGTTGGTTGAATGTACTAAATAAGTCCTTCAGAGATTTTACAAATGGAATGTGTGTGTGTGTGTCTAAAACAAGCTTATTGTATGTTCAAAACCCTACAGGAGATATATGTAGAGAGAGAGTAGAGAGATAGAGAGTGGGCGTGGGTTCTTTCTTTGATTCACCAAATCTAAGTATGAAAGATGGTATTTCAAGTTTTTTCAAAACTGTATAACCATGCTGACTTTTGGAAGTTCTTTAGAAACCTCAACATTGGCGGGTCTATTAGAAAGATCGGATTCTGAGGAACTCACAGTGTTATGCGACCAAAATGCTTGTTCAGCAAATAATTCAGTTTGTGGAACAAACCGTGTTTCAAAATCTTTATAAAGTTTATTAAGAGCAACATAATCGATTGGTGTGGTATCAATTTGTTTTATCTTTTCTTGCATCATATTATCCTTATGTTTTAAAAGCATTTTTGAACGACTCTTTTCAGCAAGTGTTAAGGTCTCTTCTGAGTCAGAAATTACAATAGGATTGGTTTTCTGAATTATATCACCAACATATAGCATAGGTTCCAACTGCCGAGCTTTATTCAGATAGAAAGGATTTTGAAAACCTAGAGCTTGTTTAGTGGTATTATCATAGAAAAACTAAGGTTTCATCAACATGTGAGCAGTTTGTGCAGATTGATCTCTTTTAAAAACGATATTATCTAGGTGTTTGATCTGCTTTTCTAAGGCTATTTCCCTATCAAGGTTTCTAGATTCTTCTTTCTGAAAATCATTTTTGAGAAATGTAACCGTTTGCAATAAAGATTCCTTTTCTTTTAAATGTTCTGAAAGAGTTCGTTTAAGATGATCAATCCCTACAGACTGTGCACATGAATCTGAAACGTTATCTTGACTCTTTAAATTAACGTTTTGCCCTTCTTACAACACTTTGACTTGTTCCTTATATCTTTCAAGCTCAGCAGTTAAAGTATCATTGATACTTTTATTTTCCAGATTCTTCTTGGTACAATGAACTACTTGGGTTTTTAGTTGTTTAATCACAAATAATATCAAATCATCTTGTTGTGCAGAAGAGTTAGAATTTTGAACAGATACCTATTGTGATTCAATCAGATACTGAGAATAAGGAATGATATTGATATCACTGATTATTTTAGTCTCTGAATGGTTTACAACATCTGACTGTTCAGAAGACGGCATAGTCTGCACAACTTGATTAGTCATATCATTCACATTATCATGATTGTGTACCTCAGAAAGAGCGTCTGAACCATAGTGAGATAAATTCGCCATGAGAGCAACTTTGGCAGTGTTAAGTTCATCACAATCAGAGTCATATGCATCCAAATCATCAGCTTGATAAGCAGCATTGTGAGTTATGACAGTCTGTGTGGCTTGACCTTTTGGAATTCCTGGATCTGCCAAAAATGCGAGTTCCTCCTCATGTAAAATTTGACCACTTGCTTGAGCTTGAACCAACAACACTTTATCCTTAAACCACGAATCATCCCTTTTCCTCTTTGGTTTGGTGCACTATTTGGACATGTGGCCTTCCCCTTTGCAGTTGTAGCAGATAACTGTTCTTTGTTTTCTAGAATTGTTTCCACTTGCCCCTGGAGTATAAGTCCTTGAAGTACCTATAGCTATAGAAGTTTGTCTCCCCTGAATTGGTTTTAATGTTACTCTTCCATTATTAATGGTAGCTTGTTGCATAGGGTTTGACGAGTTTCTCAGCTGGTTATTGGTAGTGGGATAACAGGAAGTGACGACAGCAGTCAAAAATGACATCATGTGATTGATGGCATCAATAGGATAATCACCTTTCTGGAACACTAGAACAATTAAACCTAATTCTTGTTGGGAAAATTCAGATTGTTGATTTACTAAGGGAGGATATTCTAATTGAGGTATAGATGATGATGGAGAATAAATGTTGTGGTGAATTGATGACTGATAATCATTAGATGGATAAGTGATTGAAAGAGGTGTTGATGATTGATGAGTTGGGTATTGTTGAGACTAATAAGGTAAACCATACTGTGGAGACTGATATGATGAAACTTGTGGTTGAAATTGAGTGTTTTGGTGTAAATTTTGATGAGTTTGATAAGGAGACTGGGTCATCTGATGAGTTGCAACCAAAGCAAGCGGGTCTGAATTGCGTTCATGCATTAAACGAACCTCATTTGCATGAAATTCATGTTGTCCCAAATTAGCATGAAGCTGATTAATGTTGGTTGTGTGCAAGTCTCGAATCAGTTTGACATCTGTCACAAATTTGCTCCATTCATGAGGAAGGGTATTCAAAAACTTTGTGTTCACTTGAAATTGTTCCAGTTTCATGTTGTAGATGTTTATGTCATTGAGTAGCAGTGAAAATCTCAAGTAGAAGTCACGAAGTGATTCCCCCTTCTTATAAGCAAACTTATCGAATTCATCATAAATCTTACACTCCCTTTCCTGTTTCGTCAATGAAGTTCCTTGAATTAGAAGTTGAATTCTTTCCCAAAGTTCCTTGGAGACTTTATGATTGCTAACCAATGCATAGACTTCTGGTGGTAATCCTTAGAGAATGATATTTGTTGCCTTGACATTAAAATCGGCTTGAATTGCTTCCGTAGGAGATAACTCAGAATATTTCATTGGTCTTGTCACTCCATTTTCTTCAATTGAAGGCCAAATGAGTGGACCATTTTCAACGGATTCAAGGATCATTCGTCCATGTTGTCTATTCATCATGTATAACTCCATTGCTTTTTCCAAAGAGGGTGTCATACATACCTTTTCAGCATAGTGGACGATTGTTGGCACCCGAAAGATAAAAAAAGTAAAATCGCTTTGTCAGCAGAAGAGTTGTCATATGAGAAATGTGATGTTTAAAAGAATACTTGTGTTTGCTCGGACGGTGGTAGAAAGAAATTGTATTTAATTAAGTTGTCTTTTAAGTGTTTTATTTATGAACACTAACGGGATGATTTACAAATCTTGGCAAAACCGGGAAAGGGGGGGAAAATCAAATAAATGTTTCACGGGATTTTACAAGTCAACGAAATAAACCGTATAATTTTGAAAAATGAGTTGTTAGGTTTCAACACAAAACAAGTTGTTCGGTTTCTACACAAGTCGAGTTGTTCGGTTTCCTCTTAAGACAAGTTGTTCGGTTTCAACACAAATCGAGTTGTTCGGTTTCCTCTTAAGACAAGTTGTTCGGTTTCAACACAAAACAAGTTGTTCGGTTTCTACACAAATCGAGTTGTTCGACTCCGTTGTTCGACTCGAGTTTTTCGACTTAGTTATTTGACTTGAGTTGTTCGACTTGAGTTGTTCGACTCAGTTGTTCGACTTGAGTTGTTCGACTTAGTTGTTCGACTTGAGTTGTTCGACTCAGTTATTCGACTTCCACTACTACGAAACCCAAAAACTTAAAACCACAAAAAGACACCATTTTGATGATTGTTTTGCAAAAATACTTGTACAACTAGTGTTACTAACCCTATAGGAACAAGAAAAATAGAAACTTTAAGGTTTTTAAGCCGAAAAAATTAAAATCAAGATTTTGTTCTTTATAAAGGTTTTGAACACAAAAGATGACCGAAAATAATTTTTTTCTAGATTCAAAGCTTGTACACTTATATCTTAAAGATACTAGATTAGATTTACCAAGGTAAATTATCCATTAGTGTACACAATAGCTTTGGAATCAAAAAAGAAAAAAATAAAGGACGATTTTTGTAAAAAAAATACCAACGAACAAAAAAACACACACTTAAACACAAAAACTAAGCACACCACTCCATGGGTCTAATACCAATTGAAGAATACAAGTAATCTTTGATATGAAATGGGAAGGAACTTAGTGGGAGAAAGTGGAAGGAAGGATGTATTCTAGAGAGAGAAAGTAAGAAACATATAATTCATTAGCAAAGTGAGAATACAAAACCAACCAACACCCTCTCCAAGCTATGGAGAGGGTATTTATACACGTAGTTTGGCCGGCCATGGGCCTATTGATGGGCTTACCATGGGCCTTGGGCCATATTAGCTTAATATGATTAACATATCTAACTACGGGCTTTGACTAGTAAATATTGGAAGTGACCGAGACTTTTCTTGATCCTAACAATACATGTCTCATCCATCGTTACAGGTATGTATGTGTGGTTTTGTTACCCTTGTTGGTGTAACGCTTTTGGTAAAGATTGCATTTAGAGAATGATTTACCCTGTAAGCTTTTGTGTTGTGTCAACCCATTTGCCTTTTTGAATAGTTGCATCTAGACACTAGTGGTAGATATTAGTATCCTTTATAAGCTTATAATAAAATACTCGCCATGACTGAGCAGTTCAGTGATCACCAAAAATAAAACACATAGATTAGTAAGAGTATGAGTGTGATTCGTTTTTCCTTTTCGTAAGGTGCTCGGTTTGGAATTTTCTAGCATAGGTAATTTTTAAATTCATATCTTCCTAGATAACTAGGGAGATATCTTTTTTAGAATTATTTAAAAGGTACTACTTTAGAGCAAGTAGAAGTCAAGTGGGGGAATATTTGATAACATCAAATATTTAATACTTTTTCATGTCAAATTCCCACGTTTATTGCCTTTCTATATGTCATTTTTATATGAATTCGGTATTTAATTCATTTATTTTGCGAATTCAGGTAATTAGAGGCATTGGAACGGAAAATGGTGAAATATGTGCAAATAGTATCAATACTAATTTATTTAGTAAAGGTACTAAAATTCGATGAAGGGTACTAAAATCCTACAGGATGCAGCCTAAGAGCCACATGAAGAATAGTACAACTACTATATTATTTAGTAGGGGTACTATATTTTTAATGACTAATGATATCGAATTAGATACTTAGAAGACATTACGTCGTAATGTCCCACACGAGTTACGCCGTAATCAATTATTAATTATGAAGATTTGGTGCTCACGAGGCATTACAGCGTAACGTCTCGCAAGAGTTATGCCATAGAATATTATTATTGAAATGATATTTATGCTGATTAAGGGTTACGACGTAACGTGTGGATTTGATTACTTTGTAACATATTTTTACACTACAAGATAGAAAGCCTTGTCAGAAGTTTTACGGCGTAACGTTGTTGATACCGTTACACTGTAATGATGACTCATCACAGGATCAAATGTGTACAAAAAGTATGAAGTCTAATTAATAAATTATTAAACTTCATGAAAGACGAGGGACTGAAGTGTTCAATTTCAAAACCTTATATGTAGTATATATACTACACGAATGAGACATTTATTCCATTCCCTTCTGGTGTATAGTCGACGATTAGAAAAGGAGGAAAAAAGGGTGAGAAGCTTGCCTGCTTGCTTGGGTATAGGGCAAACCCTTTGGGGTTTGCCATGGCGTTCGATTAGGGGATCGAGAGTATTAATACAACAGAGTTTGTAATCATACTTCAATTTATTTTGGTCAATATAATTACCAATATTATTTTGATTGAGTAGTGGTATGTGCTTAATTACACATACCTTTTACCTATAAAAACGAGCCTAAATGACCAAAAACGGACATAAAATACCAAATATATGTGTGTTTTGCTTTGTATACTATGCAGGTAACGGATATTCACTAAAGGATAAAAAAACGAAGTCAAAACCGACAAAACCGAGCACGAGAATGGAAAGAGCGTGAAAAGTCAAAGTCAAAGTCAAAGTTAACAAGTCAAAGACAAAACCAAATAAACCCTAAATGGGCCAACCCGTACCCATTTAATGGGCCGGGTCATCCCATTAAGCCTTCATCTATAAAACTTATAAGTTTAAAAAGTCCAAAAAACCCTTTATAACTTAACCCGGCCCAAAACCAAACCTAAAGCCCAATCCATATACCCATTAACCCCCTTAACACCATTAGTCCCTAACACTTTGCATCATTAGTCCTTATGGACTAACATTGCTAGTCTTTAGGGACTAACACTGTTAGTCCCTTATGACTAACACCCTTAACCCTGTTACCCTGTTCACCCAAATCAAACTTTTCCTGCCATAACTACTATTCACCCATCCCTGTCGTTTTCACCTCGACCCCTGCACCCTAGTGACAAACTCATCACTCTCAACTCAACCCCACACCATAAACTGCCAATTCCACCTTGGCAATCCCTCAATGTTTGATTGAACAACAAGGAATCAAGGGATTTGATCATACAACTTGGAGAACAAGATAAATGGATGGCTATGATGATGGTTTCGAGCTCACTCACACACCTTCTTATCTCTTCACAAAACTAGCACAAGGCCAAGACCCAAGACTTTGATTTTTCTATATAAATAGGGACTCTTGTAAAAAAATGGAGGCTATCTAGTTTTTTTCAGCTTAACTTAGTTTATTTTCAGCTTATTGTACCTTTTCCTTAAAGTCTTGTACTCTTGTTTTAAGTTAATGAAATTTAAGCTTTTATGTTAACTTTTGTTTTTAAGATTAATGCAACTTATGTTTTAAAAATATTTGTTAAGCTCTCTTAACCTCTTTTGCTTGTCATTTAAGCTATTTAACTTAAGCCATATAAACTTTTCCATAGTTTATATAGCTTAAGTCTTTTTTACTCAAAAATCACTCAAAAGCTCTTTTGGGAAGATAAGCCAGAAAGGGAAGGGCTTGTTGCTTTTACTAGCTTGTCTTTGACCGGCTAGAGCTTGTAGACAAAGCTCTTAAGAGCTTATTTGCCCTTATTTAGAGCAAAGGGCTTTGTAAGTCTCTCCTTTTCTTATTTTAGCTTAAAACTGCTTAGTGCTTATTTTACTGCTTATTATTGATTATTTATGCTTATTACTAATGTTTATTGCTCATTTATGCTTATTTATTGATTATATATCATTTGCTTATGATTTCATTTAAAACTGTTAGTTTAGCTCTTAAAACTGCTTATGAGATAGCCAAACTTACTCATGCAGTAAATCAGCAAACAAGTGTTGTGACTACCGCCATGACCGCTATTCTCAAACAATTTCAAGCAACCCCACCTCCAGCTTCCGTAAAAGCCGTTGAGGAAATTTGTGTTACTTGCGGTGGTGCTCATCCTTATTATCAGTGTCTCGCCGCCGATGGCAACACTTTTCGGGATAATATTCAAGGATACGTTTCAGCAGCCGCGGTTAACTACAATCAGGGTAATTTTATTTTTCCCCGGTTATCGTTACTCCGAGTGGGCAATCAAATTCAACCACCGGTTAAATGCTCAACCAAAATGGCCAAAATAATCAAAACTGGTTTAGCCAACCTCAAGGATATAATCGAGGAAACAATTTCAATCAAGATACATCTTATCAAGCTCTAACTCAACAAAATCAAGTTGTACCTTTAAGTGAGTTGGAGAAAATTAAGAAGATAAATGAGGTTAATATAAAAGCCATGCAAGCTCAAATTAACAATGTGAAAAATGAGTTAAGAAATGAAATGCAAACTTCGATTCAAGCTTCAATGTCAAATCAAACCAATGAGCTTAAGAACATGATGGCTAGTTTTTTTCCAAATGAACACCGCTTCTACTTCGGGTACGGGATCTCTCCCTAGCAACACCATTGCTAACCCGAAAGGTGAATTGAAAGCCATCACCACCCGAAGTGGTCTTGTTCTTGATGGACCTTCCGTTCCTATGCCTCCTCCATTCATTAATCCGGAGGAGGATGAACGTGCAGAGGAGACTTTAACGGACCCGAAACTCGCTGAGTATACCATTAAGGTCCCACCTCCTCTTGTCCAAAAAGCTAAACCAACTTCTCTAAAGAATTATGTGGTGCACAAAAGGGATCCTCTTCACCCCAATATCCCTTATCCTTCAAGAATGCACCAAGAAAAACAGCAAGAGAAAGATGAAGTCCAAATTCACAAATTTTGGCAAATGTTCAAACAACTTCACATCAATATCTCTCTTGCCGATGCTTTGATTCTTATCCCGAAATACCAAAAAATGCTTAAAAGTCTCCTTTCCAATAAAGAGAAACTTTTAGAGCTGGCAAACACACCCCTTAATGAAAATTGCTCAGCGGTTATCCTTAAGAAGTTACCCGAGAAACTAGGAGACCCTGGGAAATTTCTCATTCCGTGTGGTTTTAGTGAGCTCAAGTGCAAGGCCCTAGCCGATCTAGGTGCTAGCATCAACTTGATGCCACTCTCGGTTTGGAAAAAGTTAGGTTTACCCGAGCTTATTTCCACCCGCATGACCCTTGAACTAGCTAACCGGGCAATTTGTACACCGGCTGGAATTGCAAGAGATGTCTTTGTTTCGGTTGGAAAGTTCACATCACTTCAAGCTATTCAAACGAACCTCATCAAGAATCAATCAACACGATTGATGTCTACAATGTTTCACATGAGGAAATTGGTGAAGATTTGTTTACAATAAATCATCCAAGTGGCAATCCTACTTCTCTTGTCTCTTCTCATACCAATTTAACTTCACCGGAAGTTAATGATGATATCTTTGATCCGGAGGAAGACATTATTGAGAACTTGCTAAATCTTAATAAAACCAAAGATCTCCCTCCGTATCATGATAATCATCCGAGTGCCAATCCCACTCTGATTTCGGAACCCGAGACCAAGTCTTCTTCTTCTTCCCTCACACTTATCTCCCTCAAAGAAAGTGAGTTAATTTGGGAAGAATTCTAAGCTTATCTCGCAAGTAATTTATTTCCCCCATGAAATAGTAATCCTTCATCTCTTCTCCCTACTTTTCATAATTCTTTAAGTGGCAGTACCACCTCTTCTTCACCTAGTCTCCACATTTCTGAGACTAGCGACTATTTTCTTAAGGAGTTCGCCGATGAACTCGCTCATATCACATTCCACCAGGAAATGATGATCTTCCCTTTGATGCCGAATCTGATCTTCTAGAATTAGAGTATTTGCTTAACCATGATCCTATCAAGGATATGGATTCTATTCTCGAAGATTCGGTTGATGAAAATTCTCTTGATGACAATCTTGATGATACCATTTCTGAGATGTTCACCGATGAACATGCTCTTGATTACTCATCCCCACCATTATGGGATGATTATGATGATAATCTTTTTGATCATGAGACCGTTAATGATGATACTTATGATGATCCATTTGACTTCAAGGAAGAGAAAATCAAAGAGTCTAAACTCTTGATTGATGAACTTGATCTTCCTGAATCAAATAATGTCCTTCCTTTTCTCGAGTGTGACTCGGTTTTCTATGAGGATTTTTCCAAGGTTGATGCTTTGCCTTCGACCGACAACGAGGACAAGGTATTTAATCCGGGTATACTCATTCATGAGAACCTCTTTGAAGTCACCAACTTTGCAACACCGGATAAGAATGTAAAGAAGGCCACTAATGCTTCTTTAATTCTTGAGGATTTTAATCCTCCTCTTTATGAACTTCCTTTCCACAAAGAAGTTCCCGGGCTAGGAGCTTTACTCTCGTTTTCATCCAAAAATAAGGAAAAAGTCTACAACCCTAGGATTCTAACTTCTAAAAGAGTTCATACCTCTCTTCTCCTGGAATTATCTCATCGGGGCACTAAAGCTTTCAAAGTCACCAAAATTCTTGAAAGCCCGATGGAGATTTTTCCTTGCTCTTACCAAGAGGACATCCGAGTCTTGGATGTTCCGTGTCTCCACTTCTATCCCCCTTGACAAGCTCAAGTATGGGGGATTAGGTCAAGCTAAGTGACCTAAAACAAGCGCTTCGTGGGAGGCACCCCATGCTTATCCTAGTATTATCGTAGTAGTAGTAGTAGTATGGTAGTAATAAATAAGTGTTTAAGTGTTTTGTTGTTGTGAGGATGCCGCCTGCGCTTTCCATTTTTCCGTGTTTGGATTGTGTGTTGTATGTCCAGGATGTCTCGGATTTTTGAAGCCTCTCGTGCTCGCGGTTTTGTCCTTCGACCACAAGAGCTTCACATCCTCAGATTCATTTAGGGAATCTGATATCTAAATCTTATCGACTAACATTTTTCTTTAAGCACACTTAATAAATGGCTTAGGATTTACGGAGAGACCCTTCTAGAAACATTCAGACAATGTTTAAAATTCTTAGTATGGGGGGGGGATCTATGATTTTGATTGTACATGCAGTCGTTGTTTTTCACTGTAATTCTTTTTTACCACCAAAATTTCAAAAAAAATGAAAAAGATTTTAAAAATTTATTAAAAAATAGAATAATGTTTTGTCACAATTTTGACTTTCCTGCTGGGTAGAATAAGAGAAAATTTTTACCCGATCCGAGCGTGTTGAGCTCTAGCTTTTCCTTAACTTTTAACTAAGCGTTCGCTGGGATCTTTGGCAAAAACGAAAAATGATAGATTAAGTATGAGTTTAGACGCTTAAACAAGGATTATTTGGAAATCTTAAGAGCTCATGTACGTAATTTGTGGCTTTTTCTCCCATAAGCTTCTAACCGGACTAATAATACGTGCTATTTTTAAAAATTAAACTTAAATCAACAATTTTTGAAGTATAGTCGATATCAATAATTTTAGTTCAAATTTATACTTAAATTTTCTAAAACAAAATTTTCTCTATATCATGGTAATTATATGTAAAAAAATGGAAAAAATGAAAAATAATTATAAACTGTGGGCTGATAAAAGTTTGCTGCATCTTGCCGGCTCACAACCGATGTTGCAGCCTTCTAAAAAAAGGCCCATAGTAAGAATAATAATCCGAGACCGATAAAGGTTTGCTGCATCTTGCCGGCTCACAACCGATGTTGCAGCCTTCCAAAAGGTCGAGGATTTACATTGTATCATGGTTATGTTAATGCTAAGTGTAGTAAACGTGAATTAATAAATATAGGGAAAATCTCTTTTTCTTAAATTTAAATATGCTTTTGAACTAAGACTATTTTATTTTAAGTTTTTCTAAATAAGCTATGTATATACGGGAAACCTAAGAGTTTTTGAAACCGAAGGTCCGTGAGTCCCGATACTAGTCTTTGTGGGGTGTCAAAAGCCTGGTCACATTAGGCCGCGAGGTGGGATGAGGCCGAGAACGAAAGTCGCTACATGGGATGATCTCGCCTTCAAACTCATTATTCTCGGGTGGAACGTGAAGCATAGAATTTTGTAAAACGTTGATCCATGGTTGAAATTCGAAATGGCACATTCACCTAATATATATAATAATTGACGGGAGTGAAAAGTTCACAAGTTGCAAATATGAGTAGTGTTAGCATCTTAACTTATATTTACGGTGTGTTTTCGATTACAAGCTTGGTTAGAATAAGTGAAAAGACGGGAACCATGAATTATAACCTTTGGGATTTTTAGGATTGAAATGCATCTTGTTCTATGATCCCTAAAAGTTATAAAAATAACGAAAGTCAAACGTTCTAGTTAGTTGTTTAATATGAAAAGTACAAAAAATACGAGAAAAATGAAAAGAACAAAAATATGTGTAGGAATAAGTGAATATTTAAAAATGGTAAAAACAGGGATTTTCGAGGTTATTAGTCGAGGGGGATCAAGATTCTTAGTTTTCTAAATGCTTACATATAGCATTGCGTGAGGACACGCAATAGTTTAGTATGGGGGATTTTGGTATGTGCTTAATTACACATACCGTTTTCCATTAAAACCGGACTTAAATGACCAACAGCGTACCAAAAATACATTGTATTCGTATGTTTTCATTTATATTGTGCTGGAAACAGATATTCGACAAAAGGATGAAAAATCAAGCAAAAACGGACAAAACAGAGCACGGAATGGAAAAGCGTGGAAAAGACAGAGTTAAAGTCCGAAAAAGTCAAAGTAAAAGTTAACCCCGACAAAGTCAAAGTGTCAAAGCCAAAGCCGTAACCAAAAATGTTTTGAAGAACATGAATGCATGTTCATTATGTGGAAGTTTTGATCACAACAAAATGAGCTAAGGTTTGAAGATCAAGAACAAGTCGTGGTTCAACAAGAAGTTGTGATTCAAGAATAATTTATTTAAGAAAAAGAAGATTTAGTTCAAGACGAAGAATACTTGGTTCAAGAAGAAGAAGGCTTGTTTCAAAAATAAGAAGACTTTGTTGATTCAATGATAAATCCATCAATTTTTTTTCTTCACATGTGATATGCTATGAAATCATATATGGTTTTACATTATTTTTGTTTTCATTACAATTATCATATGTGATATTTGAAAGTAATCTGTTTAATGTGTGATTATTATATGGACAAGTGTTAGAAATTCTATCTTACTTGATTCTGGTTGATTTGGATCTTACATGAATGTGAATCTATTATATATAAGATGTGATATTTGTATTTTACAAGTTAGTAGCAAACTATCATATGTGATTTCTTTCAAAAATCACATATGATTTAACATGATCATCACTAATTTATCAAATCATCATACTTGATATTTAAACAATAATAACATGTTTCTTGTTCTAATGCTTTTATTTACAAGTGATTATGAATGTGTGCAATAAAACTTATACAAAATAGACATAATATCGAAAATCACATCCGCAAATGTTTCGCCATTTTCATTTCAGCATAAAACATCATGACATAGTACCAAGAAAGTTAAACCATTTTAGCAACACATTGTACCAATTTCTAATGGTTTGCAAAATCGTCCGTAGACGTCAAAACTCCATATAGAGATTATAAGAAAAAAACGAAGAATACATTTTGAACGTGAAATAAAAATTCATGAGCTTCTTCATTGAGATTCTTGGGCCTTTGGATGCTTGTGATGTTCAAGATGCCTTGAAAACAACATTCTCTACACAAATAAGAAGATTTGATTCAGTTTTCAAGCACATAGTCATATATGATATTATACACACAACTAACTTTTAATTACTCACCAGGAGATGACAGACTTGCTTGTATTTTAGTTTCAAGCACATTATCATATATGATATATTATAGTGTTAAAGAAGTTGACTTTCAAGCAGATTATCATATATGATATTATACACAAAACTAACTTTTTAGTACTCACCAGGAGATCACAAACTACTTGTATTTTATTTTCAAGCACATTATCATATATGATATAGTATAAATGCTTAAAACCTAGCTTATATCATATATGATATAGTACATAAGTTTTTACAGTTTTTTCAGGCAACTTATCATATATGATTTTTCACTAACAGGTCATACTATATCTGTTCAGCGTAGATTAAGCCATAAAACCTGATAATTCATAAAAATAAGCTAATAAGTTAGCTTATAATTCAGCATAATAAATTCAGATGATGATAATTCATAAGCTTATTTACATCAATCACCTAATAAGTTAGCTTATCATTCAACACGATAAATTCACATAATTCGTCAAATAAGCTGAATTTATATAAATTCAGATGATGATAAATTCATATGCTTAATCACATCTAATAAGCTAAAAAAAAGATAAACTCATAAGCTAAAAAAATCGATCATCTTATTCACATCAAAACTAAATTTGTAGATAAATTTAGATCAAATAAGCTAAAAATGATAAGCTAATTTATAAGCTTATTCACATCAAATAAGCTAAAAAAAAGATAAATAAAAACAGATCAGATGAACTTTACCTGATGTTAATGAACTGAAGAAGGAGATAATCCATTTACGAAGGAGATGATCAATCGATTAGATGTTCGTGATGATAGATTCAGATCTGATGTGTTTGTGTGTGTTTTTAGTGTGTGTTAGGTGAGAGAGAGGGATAGATCTAAAAAAGACAGGGTGTGAGTGATTGGAGGTGTGGTTGGTGTGGGATGTGAAATGACCACAATACCCCTCTGCTTTTTTTATTGATTTTCTTTTTTTGTTTAATAAGTGAGTTTTAATCTCAGCCATAGATAGGTTTTAGATGGAAGGCTTGGATCAGTCCCCCTATATCCAAGGAATGGAGGGTATCTAATATAACTCTCCTCTATATGAAATTAATGGTGAAAAGAGAAAGATATATGAAATTAATCTTAATAAAAAATGAGAGAATTTTATCTATCTTCTTAGAAAATGGCATAATACATTTTTGGTCCTTGTAGTTAACAGCTCTTTGTTTGTTTATGACTTTCTGTACTTTTATTTATGGATATTTTTACTAATTATTTTTTAGTTAACGACACTTTTGGTCTTTGTGTTTTGGTGTGTTTTTCACTTTTGGTAAAAAAATTTAAAAAGTTTTGGTTTTAGTCTAAAAGGCATACCTTTTTTCCACTTTCAGTCCAATTTTAACAATTACGTTAACAGAGTCACTCACGTGACAAACATGTGAGGGAATTCTTGTCTTGTTATATTTATTAAAGGGTATGTTCGTCTTTTACTATTTCCCGCTAAAAAACCCTATTAATAAAAAAAGGTCAACAAAATTCCTATTTCACTTTTACTCCTCACACTTAACTGATTATTTTCTCACCTAAAAAAATCTCTAATTTATAATAAGAACCCTAAATGTTGCTTTGTGAATGGATGTTGAGACCTGATGGTCATCCATTTGATCCATACACAGTATACATTAAGTATTATCATTTTTTAATTAGGGTTTAATTATTTTGGGAGTTTCATGGTGTTTACATAATCTGGTGATTTTTGAATGATTTATCTTAACAAATCATGTATTTTATTGCAACAAGAAAATTTCAAAGTGTTTTTTCCTTAGAGTTACACCATGGTGGGGTCTTTACTAATGCGCTAAATTTGGTCTACAATGGTGGAAAGGTAAACTGGTTTGATTAAATTGATTCAGATGGGTTTTCAGTAGTAGTTGAAGTAACAAGTATGTTAGCAAGTTGTTATGTCAATCCAACAATGCAATATTGGTCTAAAATTGCAAATCGTAATCTATATAATGGTCTTTCACCCTTAACCAATGATAGTGATGTCTTGAAGTTCATAAAGTATGTTGATAGGTTTAAACTGATGCATTTGTATGTCCTGCACCCAGTTAATAAGCCTAAATAAATTAGACCAAATGAAAATCTTGATTTCTAAGATGACTTTGACCCATTTTTTGTGTGACCTAAACCATCCTAGTAAATCAAATGCTATAGAAATACCTAATGTTAGTGAACAAAGTCAAATGCCTAATGTTGACCAAATGCTAGTGAAATGCCTAATGTTGGTGAACACAGTGAAATGCCTGATCTTGGTGAACAAAGTGGATGCCTAATGTTAGTGAACAAAGTGATGGTAGTGAAGAAAGTAAGGATAGTGAGGACATTGAGGACAATGATTTTGATGTGGACATAGAGGATAAGACTGATGATGTTGATGTAGATATGGATGCTTTTAGGAAGCACATTGATGATAATGTTGAAAGAGTAAAATGTAATGATATTACACTCAAAAGATAATTAACCAGTACCAGATGGAGTAGTTGAAGATGTAGACTTGGAAGATTTTGAGAGTGCTAGTGACTTAGATGATATAAAGAGTAATAGGAAAAAAGACTTAAAGAAGCTAGCAAGAAAACACAAGCCTATAGATGAGAAGATTTACACTAACAATTTTTATTGTGACCAAACTTTTGTTAACAAAGACTTGATAAAGGAGATGGTTAGCAGAATTGTTGTTGAAAATAGGAGACAACAGTGACGAAGCTGTGTATGTAGTGGGCTTGGCCAAGGCCCACCCAAAAACTCCTAAAAAAACTATGGTTACTATTAGGTTTAAGAAAAAGACTCAGTCACCCCGTGTATGTTACGGTTTATCCTAGCTCGTAGTTTAATGTTTAATGTATGACATACGGTAATGGGCCGAGTATTAACCCACACGTGTAAGCCCATACCAAGGCCATGGGTCGGTTTTGTAAGACATATAAATTCCTCTTCCATCCCATGGAAGAGGTGGTTGGTCATTTCATAATTCAAGTATTACTTTCTCTCACTAGAAACTTTTCTCTCTAGTTGTTTCTCTCTCTCTAGGAATTGGCTAAACCCAACCATCACCATTGTGTTATGATATCCAATATCCTATAATTAGTATCAGAGCTCAAGGGATGATTAGATCGTGTGTATGTGCGTTTTCTTGCTTGGTTTAGATCAAAAAGTGTACTTTTTAAGGTTTATGGCTTGTTTTTCATTTTTCTCCTAGATTTTGATCTATGTTATGTTAAAGTTTAGGTGTTTGTAGTATTTATAACCTTGTAGTACTTTGTTGTGCAAAAGAAATAAAGAAAAAACTTTCAAAAGGGTGATTTTTAGGTGAAAAAGTATTTTTATATAGGCGGCAGTTTGTCATTTTGTTCCTATATCTTCGCAGCGGTTTGTTAGAAAAAGTACTGTTCTGTAATAGTTTTTCAGATCGTATAATACAGCAGTTTGTCTTATTCTGACAGTGGTTTGTCAGAAAGGACAATGACAGCGGTTTGTCCTTTAGTGACAACTGTTTGGATAGCCAGCGGTTTACAGGCTTTGAAGATTATACTTTTGTAGCGGTTTAGGAAACAAACCTCTGGCGGTTTAGGAAACAAACCTCTGGCGGTTTGATTTTTAGGCAGCGGTTTGGCATATTGTCTTCGTAGTGGTTTACTATTATTATAATCATAACGGTTTGCTTGGTAGCGATTTATAGGTTTTTGAATATTCATACTTTTGACAGGGGTTTAGGAAACAAAACTATGGCGGTTTGGTTTTATGGCAGCGGTTTGGTGTAACTTTCTTGATAGCAGTTTACCTAGGATTATTTTAATAGTAGCAGTTTATCCATAGCAGTTTGTTTACAGGTTTTGAAGATTTATTATTTGTTGGGAATAAAAGGATTCTTAACTGTTACTACTGATGGTTCAAGTTACAACAGCTAGTTGTGGTTACTGCTGCTGCTCAAGATCAAAGAAAATGTTCTAAGTCATTACTACTATTAGAGTAATATTAGTACTGCCAGTACAACTGTTACTAGTGCTAGAAGAGTTTCTGCTGTTAGACTTAGTAATGTTAGTCTGTTTTAGTACTACTAAAGTGATATGTATGAGATATTTTAGGAAAAGATATGTATGTGTAGAAAACGCGTTGTAAGCCCATTAGGGTTCCTTGGTGTATAAAAGGAGACCCTAAGGCATGTAGTTTATATATCTCATTTTCATATACAGTCATTTATAGCTTCAATGTTTTGTATAACCCTAAGACTATCAAGAGTGTTCGTATTAATATATTGATGCTTAAAGTTTGGTATTATACAATCTTGTTTGTCACTGTTTTATTGCTTATTCTTATTAGTATCATAGACTAGATTCCACATAGTCTTTGATATATTCAATCAAAGTTTCTACCATAGTTGTCTTGGATTTATTCAATACAACTAAGCCTTTTACAAGCTAAGCAAGATCTATTCAAGTGGGATCAACAAGTGGTATCAGAGCTTTTTGGGAAACTTTGAATAAGAAAAAAAAATCTACACATACCAGATCTATTTGTTTGTGAAAACATGGAGTCAGTAGCTTCACAAATGGTTGCTGCTGTAAAACTTCCAGTGCTCAATCTAGGCGAATTTGAGCTTTGGAAGATGAGGATCGAACAATACTTCCTAATGATGAATTATGCTCTTTGGGAAGTAATAGTAAATGGTGACTCACCTCCACCAAAGAGAACTGTTGATGGTGTTGAGCAAATATATCTTCCTACAACTGCAAAAGAGAAGTTAGCAACAAAGAATGAGTTAAAGGCAAGAGGTACATTGTTGATGGCTCTTCCAAATGAACATTATCTAAAGTTCAACTCCTACAAAAATGCCAAGTCTTTGATGGAAGCTATTGAGAAGAGGTTTGGAGGTAATAAGGAGTCAAAGAAAGTACAGAAGACACTTCTTAAACAGCAGTATGAGAATTTCAATGGAAAAAGCTCAAAAGGACTTGACCAGATCTATGATAGGCTGCAAAAGCTTATCAGTCAGCTAGAGATTCATGGAGAAACTATTTCTCAAGAAGATGTGAATCTAAAGTTATTAAGAAGTCTGCCATCTGAGTGGAAGACTCATACCCTGATTTGGAGGAACAAACCAGATTTAGAAACTCTAAGCATGGATGACTTGTACAACAATCTGAAGATTTATGAAGCTGAAATCATGGGGTCATCTAGCACAAACCAAAACATACAAAACGTAGCTTTTGTGTCTTCCAATATCACTAGCAGCACCAATGAAGCAGTTAAGACTGCTCATGGTGTTTCTGCTGCTAACTCCAAGAATAATGCTTCTACTTTACCAAATGTTGATAGTCTGAGTGATGCTGTGATCTACTCCTTCTTTGCTAGTCAGTCTAACAGTTCACAATTAGACAATGAAGACCTAAAGCAAATTGATCCTGATGATTTAGAGGAGATGGACTTGAAGTGGCAGATGGCAATGCTGACAATGAGAGCAAGGAGATTTCTCAAGAAGACAGGAAGGAATCTAGGTGTTAATGGGACTGATACCATTGGCTTTGACAAGACCAAGGTGGAATGCTATAATTGCCATAGAAGAGGTCATTTTGCTAGGGAATGCAGGGCACCTAGGAATCAAGACAGTAGAAACAGGGAGATAACAAGAAGGACTGTGCCAGTTGAGGAAACTACTTCAAATGCTTTAGTATCTCAGTGTGATGGCTTTGGGTATGATTGGAGTGACCAGGCTGAAGAAGGACCTACCAATTTTGCACTTATGGCTTATACTTCTTTAGGTTCTTCAAGTTCTTCAAGCTCAGACACTGAGGTATCAACTTGTTCTAAAGCATGTTTAAAATCTTATGAAACTCTCAAAGAACATTATGATAATCTGACAAAAGATTTTAATAAGTCTCAATTAAATGTAGGAGCTTATAAAGCAGGTCTAGAATCTATAGAGGCTAGACTAGATGTGTATAAAAAGAATGAGGCTGTTTTTGAAGAGGACATAAAGATTTTAAAACTTGATATTATGTTGAGAGATAATGCACTAACAGAGCTTAGAAAGAAATTTGAAAAAGCTGAAAAAGAAAGAGATGATTTAAAACTTACCTTAGAAAAGTTTGAAAATTCATCTAAGAACCTAAGCAAACTGTTAGATAGTTAAGTAAGTGATAAGTTCAAGACTGGTGTGGGGTATGATAATCAATTGTATGATAGTCAAGTGTTTGATAGTCAGGAGAATGATCAGTACAAAATAGGTGAAGGGTATCATGCGGTTCCCCCTCCCTATACTGGGAACTTTATGCCCCCTGAACCTGATTTGGTACTTGCTGATGAATATGGTTTTAGTGAGTCAGTAACTAGTGTACCTGCAGTTGCAACTAGTAAAGTTAAGACTAGCGAGTCAAAATCTAAGTCTGTTTGTGAACCACTATTATTTGACAGTGAGAATGAGAATGAGACTGAGTCTAAGTCTAGACAGAGAAAACCTAGTAATGCTAAAGTAGAATTTGTTAAAACTAACGAGCATGTGAAATTACCTAGGGAGTCTATTAAGAAGGTAGAGAACAATAAGCAAGCTAAATACCCTTGGAAAAACAAAGTACTAGATGTAAGAAGAGAAACTGGAATAATTTGATGACTCAGAAATTAGAAAGTAATTTTGAGTTTAAAAGTAAAGCTTGCTATGTATGTGGCAGTTTTAACCATTTAAATAAAGATTGTGATTTCTATGAAAAGAAAATTGTGGAAAAACCTGTATGGAACAATGCTAGAAGGGTGAATCACCAAAATTCTCAAAGAATGACTCACCCTCATCCAAAAAGAAATTTTGTTCCAAGAGCAGTCTTAATGAAATCTGGTCTTAAAACACTTAATACTGCTAGGCAAAACTCTTCAAGAGCAGCAGTATCAGTTAATACTGCCAGACCAATTAATACTGCCTACCCAAGACCAATAGTGAATAGTGCAAGGACAACATCAAATGTTTTTAATAGAGCACATTCACATGTTAGAAGGCCCTTTAACAAGTTTACAACAAATAAGAACAGTAATTTCAAAGAAAAAGTTAATACTGTTAGGGAAAATGTTACTACTGTTGGGCCAAAAGTAGTAGTAAGTGATAATAAGGGAAATGAAGCTAATGCTGTTAAGGCCTCAGCATGTTGGGTTGGGAGACCAGATCAAAAAGTGTTAGACCATGTCTCCAAACACAATAGTGCATCAATAGTTATGAAAAGATTTGACTATGTTGATGCACAAGGCAGATCCAAGTCTGTAATGGCTTGGGTCCCCAAGAGAGCCTGATTCTCTTACTTTTTGTGTAGGGCAATCCACAGCTAGAGTTGCAAGAAAAAAAGAGTCATTGATAGTGGATGCTCTAGGCACATGACTAGAAACAAGTCTTACCTCTCAGATTTTGAAGAAATTGATGGTGGATTTGTTGCCTTTGGTGGAAACTGACTCGGATCTTCTCACCCCTTTTATGATGCCAATAAATATAAGCACACAACAAGGATCAGAATCCGCGAGACCAAAGAAACCAGAAGCAGTATAGGGTGTCTCCGGGTCGTTATATCCCAACGAGGCTTGAATTGAAAATCGAAAGACGAATTGATAATCGATGTTTGAAAATGACAAGGAATGCTTTGGCACTAACACTGATAAGCAAATGCACATAAAAATAAGCAAAGAAAATAAGCTGGAACAAGAATAAAAGCTAGAAATGGTAAAAACACTTAAAACTTTTACACAAAGACACAAATAAGCTCAAATAAGCTTAAGATAAACTAAATAAGCTAAACTAACTCTAAATAAGCAAATCCAAAAAGCAAATAAGCTAAATTAAGCAAGAAATACTCAGCAGTACTAACAACAGTACTAACAGTTTTAACTACCAGTACTAACTTGGAGTTAGTACTGCTAGCTTTAAGTTAGTGCTGGTTACTTAAGGTTAGTACTGTTAGTTCAATGAAGCAAGAAACAAGAAAATAAGCTAAAACAGATATTTAACTACCCCTAATAAGCATTCAGGCCTAAGAATTAGCAACTAGAATAAACTACAATGGCAAATAAGCTAAAAACTACAATCTGATCAACTGTTGAAAATACTTTGAAAAGGAAAATAAGCTTAAATAAGCTTACTCCTAAAGACAGTAAAGGAAAATGGTTTAATCTACTCTAAAAAGCTAAGAAAATCTTAAATAAGCAGAAATAATAAGCTGATAAGCTAAAATAACTAACAGTTTTATCAAATGAACTAACAGTACTAACTAAGAAAGTGATACAAACTATTTTTCAACTAACAAATAAGCAAGATAAGCATTAAAACATTCTGATAAAGCACTAATAAGCAAATATAGGCAACAACTAAGCACTATAAGCAGTTCTGCAGTAAATAAGTAAAGTAAGAAAAAGAGAGACTTACAACACCCTTGCTCAAAACAGGGCTAAATCAAGAATCTACAAGCTCTAACTTGTATAAAACAAGCTAGTGAGAGTCCATAAGCCCATCCAGAACTGGCTTATCATCCATAAAATAAGCTGTGGTATATTTGAGAGTGATTTGTGTGATTTTCTCTTAACTACTTAACTTTTTAAGTTTACTTAGTTTAAGCAGCTTATAAACGAACTGTATTGAGAGCTTTTTGAACACAACACAATTAAGAAACTTAACTCTTGGAATTGTAAATTGATTTAAAACCTCAAACTTGCATTAAAACTTGAAAGTGTTACAAAGCTGAAAGTAAAAGCTGTAAATAACTGAAAATAAGCTAAGTTATATTAAAAATTAAAAACTAACTAGATTCTAACATACT
>BQNB010044239.1:0-45010 GCA_026074375.1 Tanacetum coccineum | reverse complement strand
ATAAATAACCCAAGTAGAATTATGTTTAAGACCATTCCTTATGTTGACCGACCGGGTTGGGAGGAATTCATATATATGCATATTTTATATAAATCATTCCTAATGCGCTCGTGATAATGTAGTATATAGGCCAAAAGGATTCTATGTTATTATTGGTAGATATGCTTGTTATTATGATTACCCATCATATATGACTTGTATGCTTTGTTTATATAAAGTCTTGCTATACCTCTATCTATTATGTTATGTGGATCATACCTTGGTATCTTGCTTGCTTTACACACGTTTTGGCTATTTGATCCGTGACAATCAATTAGCTTTGTTACTTGATAAACAATCTGTGAATTGCTACAAATCTCATGAAACGACCTGGTCTTACCTGATACTATATTACACTCGAATAGGGTATACTTGCCTGAATGTTATGTTTTTAGTCAAAATTAGTATTTCTAGTTATTATAAATTTAAAGCTTGGAAAACACACATCAGTCATCGTAATCAACAACAGATGGAGGATGTGGGACATAGTGTGATTGTGGAGAATAAGAAAAATTCGCATGAGGATGTGATGAAGAAGCATTTGAATGAGCAATAAGAGCTAACAGACCATGATTCTTGGCAGCTTTCTTTGCCCTAGATGCTAGAACATGTGGTTCAAATTGTACCAACGAATCATACAACATATCATATTAGATGACTTTGTCAGATTGATTTTGACAAACCATGGTAACATATTTGCTCCATTTTAATTGCAAGCAATTGAGAAACTTTGTGTTGATTGCCACTGAAATAGGACGAACATTATTATGATCCATGATATTCACAAGTGTCGTTAACCTTTTATACACAGAGTCTAATGATTCCCCTTATTTTGCTGTAAACTTATCAAATTCATCCATAATACGTGAGTGTCTCACAGTAGCAGTAATATCAGATCCATGCATTAACCTTTTGATTCGTTCCCACGTTTCTTTAGCATTGCACATGCATCTACTGAATTGTATATGTCATTTGGTATTGCTTGAAGAATGTAATTCATAACCCTGACATAAACAATATATTTCTTTTTATCAACCTTAGTCATTTTGGACAATGGTTTAGGTATTTATTCTTGAGGGTTATTAGGATTAGTAACCAGTGGTCTTTGATAAGGTCCATGTTGTATTAAATGCCACATTCGTTCCCCTTCTTCAAGCTGGTTATCCAAAAACCTTCTGAATTGACTTTCCCATGGAATATAATTTCCCTTCTCAAGCATTGGAGGTCTTGCATTCGCTCCTGAATCAGCTAAGGTTTGCTGATTTGAGGTGTTTGAAGTATTTGAAGTAGACATTGTTGTATCAAATGATTACAAAGCAAACTTGGATCGTTTCAGAGATAAAGTATTGTAATCGTGAAGTGAACAAGCAATAACAACCTTGACTTGTACTACAATGAGTCCGTGAGTAATCAAAAGACTAGGTAACACTTAAGCTTGAATACGAAAGCTCAAGTTGCAATGATTAGAAGATACAAAACCCCTTTAACTGTGTTACGAAACCCAAAGAATGAGATACGAAACCTTTAAACAGTGTACGAAACCTCAAGACTGTGTTACGAAACCTTTTCCAATGAGTTACGAAACCTTCCATGTATGAAACCAATGTTACGAAACCTCTTGAATATAAGAACTAATCCTCTACGAAACCTCAGACTATAATACGAAACCTCTTTACAAAACATTCAGTAACTAAACTGTGATACAAAACCTCTACTGTGATACGAAACCATGAATTTACGAAACCAAAACCAAGCTTTTGATACAAAACCTCTTATTTTTAAAACCACAAAGAGTACGAAAGCTTCTACAGTCTATGAAACCAGACGGTTACCGAAAGCTCAAGGATACGAAACCCCCTTTTCGTAAAATCCAAATAATCTCTACTTAGGTAACAATCAAGAATACTCTTTCTTTCATAAATTCTTAGCTACGAAAACTAAAGAAAATCTATTAATATGATTTTAATCATTTTTTAAATGAAAAACACAATGTTATCTGTTCAAATTAACAAATTTCTTCCTTACGAAAGCTAAATTCAATTTTACTAAAGTAATCCTACGTTACGAAATCTAAACAATGACTTACGTAAGCAATTTCCCGCCTAAAAAACAGTTACCGAAACCATTTTCATGCTTCCGAAAGTTATCAAATTCACTTTTTTGATCAATTTAAATCCAAAAACACGTATTTTTCGTAAAACGAGATATTAAATCTACAATTTTATAGTTACGAAAGCTAATATTTTGCGTTTGAAGATCAAAAACACATCAAATCATAAATCTAAAAATCATAAATCTAAACCATACAAAACCTACTGTTCATCCTTACGAAAGCTCAAATGATTGAATTTCTTACAATTAAGCTCGATTTGATCACAAAATACACACACTAGATCTCTCCCGGCAATATATACCACTTGTTAGATGCAATGTTTGCTAAGTAGTAATCATACAAAAGCTAGTAAGAATGAAAGATATGAGCTAGAGAGTATTTTCATCATTTTCTAAATTTTCATTTCAAAGGGGAAAATAGAAATGGAAGGAAGAAGTGAAGTTACAAACTACAAGACTTGTATAAATACTCCTTCAAGATGAGTATTTATACTTATTACTTATCCTATTCTATTTTCCTAAACTTAGTCAAACCTTGGTCAACTTTACTTAACTTTAACCAAGATAGACTTTATTACATCATAACCACTAATAAAACTATAAACTAAGCTAAGACCAATTCATAATAATAATTAACACTTTTATCGTTTCTAACAATCTCCCCATAAGGGTTGATTATTACAGATGCTTCAGCATCAGTAGAACTGGTCTTCCATTCAAAAAAGATTCCCATTTGCTGTCGGTGACTTAGACGTTTGGAAATTTCTCTTTTGTATGCCTTCATTATGTCTTGATCTAAATCACTTAACAGTGGTGGTTTCTTCAACATCTCGACTTTGAAATATTCTAAAGCTTTACTTCAATTCACAACAACCTTTCACCAGGTTGCATCACAGAACTTGATAGTTTCTACCAAATACATAACTCTCTTCTCATCTTGACTGTTTAAGTAAATCAAGCTTGTTTGTGGCTCATCTAATATTGAATATGGTGCATGATCTTTATTAACAGAGAATGTTATTGTTGGTGCTGTTAAGTTTACCTTCATTTGATAACTTTCTATTCCCAGCTGGAAATCATGAACCCTCTACCAGATCATACAACTTCAGGATAAATGTTATCAAATGAGTTCATTAGCTTGATTTATGAGATGTTAATTTCTAGCTTCTACAGAGATAATACAAGTCTTCAAATAGAATTTTTGTTTCAAGTATTGAAGTCAATTCAGAAAAACTATCTGGCTTTTATTGATCTCATCAAAAGAATTTGTTCCTTAAAATCCTAAATTCCATGTGGTTGATCAGTGACAATTCTGACAACTTCCGTAATCCTGTGATTTGTGTAATAGTCTTCTGGATTTTTTCTGACATTCTTTTGATTTTACTTGTATACTCTTTTATTCCATGAATCCTTCCAATGTGTAATTGATAATGTAGATCTTTATTGGTAAGTATTAAATCTTTTCACCATCGATTTACTTTTCTTCCAGATTTTTTTCGGGTTCAGAATTTCTTCTGCGTGAATCTTGTGGAGTGACACAAACATTAATCCTTTCCTCGGTATTTCCATACTTCAAAAAGAATAAGTCTTTATTATACAGATACCTCGAGGGTTCATTTGGATTCCTTTATGGTCCATAGAAAATTAGAGTCTTTGGTATTGTACGTTGAATTATATTGTGTCTATCTTTACCCAATCTATTGATTTTTTACATGAAGTTTGTTGATTTTTCCAAATGGTAGGCGTATTCTTCAGCATTTCTCGACTGATTACTTAAAGAATTTCTAAATGTAGCCTTCATTCTTGCACGATCAAAGATAGTTGGAACTCGTTTGTCAACATCCTGAAACTCTGTAATCAACTCAGGTGTTTCATCTTATGATAACCTAATCCTTCGTCAATAAAATTATACGTTCTTCCATGCTATCACTATTCCTTGTTCGTTGACTTTTTTGTTTGGATACATATTTTGTAGAATCTTTAATTGAATGCTTTGGCAAAGAACCTCTTGCAGACTTTGAACTTTGTGACCCCTTACTTCTTTTCACTCTTTTCTCCCCCTCGGGAGGAGCATTATCGTCTTGATGTTCATCATGTTGTGAGTGAAAATCATCTTCCCTGCAAGAAGTGTTAGAAGGAGAAGACTTTTCAAATTAAGTCTCTAAGCTCCCACATGAAATATTATCAGCTCGATCTTGAAAGACTTCTCTTCTCTTCACTTAACAGGTTGATATTGAAAGAGTAGCGAATAATTTTGTTTTAGTTGTTGTGTTGTAGTTCGGATGAACATGAACAACATTGGATTGTACATAATTTTTGAAAAGTTCTTCAATGATTGCTGGAGCGTGTGCATTAAATTCCTAAGAAAAAAAAGCAAGTACTTCTAACCGAAAGGCATCACGATCTTCAATGATGGTGTTAGATATACATGGTTTCAGGTTGGATTCAATTACATCATTGGTAACATTCTCAGCTATTTGTGGAACAATCTCATGTAAAATGTCATCAATCTTGTTATGAGTTTCCTAGAATTTTGAAGTTGTGATACACTTTATTTCCATGTCTTGAATCATGTAACCTTGACGCTTGTACATCCTGCGAAGGGCACCTGGAAGATGAGAGTATTTACTGGAAATTATTTTCTTGACTTGTGAATGTTTGAATGGTGTGGTAGTTGGGATTGAAAAAATATCCGTCCATTCTTGATAAGTTTTCTTATCCAAAGATAAGATTTTCCTAGGGGAACTAAGTGGTGTAAGAATTGTTGTCTGTGTCTCCTTATTCCTAATCTACAAACTACCTATATCATCACTGTGCTTCTCTTCTACTTTATCATCATCATCATCAACAAATTCTGGATTATCCTTATGACTCCGGGCTCTATCCTATCATCAGAATCATCATCATCCTTCTCAAATATTTGCTTTTGCTTTATTGTTATTTTGAGTGACTTTCTTGGTAAACTTGATTCTCCAGTAGTCTGCTTCCTCTTCTTCATCTCCAGAGGACCAGCAGAAATGGTAGGCGACCTATGGGCTCTAGGTGTATTCCTATTCGTTCCTTGGTAAGAAACAACCGGTTGCGGTTGATTCATTGGAACAACTACCTTCATGAACACCGTCTCATACTCCTTAAAATCACCAGTCTCTCTAATCTCTGCTGTTAAGAAAGCATCCGGAATCAACATCCCTCGAACTGAGACATTCCCTATTGTATACACACTAACCAATGGAACATAATCCTTGATAGAATGATAATCCTCATCAATCCTCTTAGCAATGTTAGGGAATTTTTTCATCAGATCAGAAATTATTAATTTGGTGAATCGAGGATACTGAATAGCTTCCTTTTTCTGAAACATATTATTCATAAAATCCCACCAAAGAAGAGCAATAATCAACAATGTGTTCGGTTGATTTACAGCATGAAACAACTGAAGAATGTTGATCTTAGTCTGATCATGGCAAGAAGTTCTTGTTGTTAAGCAGCGATTGAATACTTTGAACATAGTCTGCCATGGTTGAGCCAGATTCTTTGTAAAGAAAGCACTCACTTTGTCGACAACACCTTGATCACCAACTCTGTTCATGAATGCTTTAATAGTGTGGATATTGGCTGGTGCAACAAATAGATTCTCAAGAGTTTCACTGGTTAATGTGGAGTGTGTTCGGAACATAATACAACAGTAATATAGAAAATTGCTCAGTATCCTACAAGAATTTGGATCATTTATCTCAGTACCTGGTACCTTGCTCACCATCCTTTAGAATTGTTGTAGGTACACAACAGGGACATCGGCAGTTGCAGTTAATGCATTACTGAGACAATGATCAAGTAATATCAGCCCAACTATCTTGCATTCAGGAGAGCAAGGAATACTCTGTAACACCGCATAATTGTTGCATCTACCGATTGGATTGTATTGAGGAACAAGTTGAGCTGCTGGAGAATCACGTGTTGAGCCATGTGAAATATTGTATGATGACCATGAATGATTAGTGAAATGAGCTATACTTTGAAAAATTTGCACTTATTTGGCATGTTTCGTTCTCTTACACTCTGTCCTATTTTATCATGCATCTGAGCATTTCTTTTTAAGGTATAATTCTTTCTCATTTTTTTCTCATGTGCCTATTCTTGCTTTTTTGGGCACATGCCAAAACTTCAGATTCATATCTTCTTGAGAAATAGTTTCACCCAGAATCTCTAGCTGACTGATAAGCTTTTGAAGCTTATCATAGGTTTGATCAAGTCCTTCTGAGCTTGATCCATTGAAATTCTCATACTGTTGCTTTAGAAGTGTCTTCTGAGTTTTCTTTGACTCCTTATTACCTCCAAACCTTTTCTCTATGGCTTCCATCAGAGTCTTGGCACATTTGTAGGTATTAAACTTTAGTTGATGTTCATTTGGAAGAGCCATCAACAGTGTACCTCTTGCCTTTAACTCATTCTTCCTTGCTAACTTCTCCTCTGCAGTTGTAGGAGGATATGTTTGCTCAACACCATCAACAGTTCTCTTTGGTGGAGGTGAGTCTCCATTTACTATTACTTCCCAAAGAGCATAATCTGTCATTAGGAAGTACTGTTCTATCCTCATTTTCCAAAGCTCAAATTCTCCTGGATTGAGTACTGGAAGTTTTGCAGCAGTAACCATTGTTGAAGATCCTGCCTCCATGTTTTCACAAACAAATAGTTCTGATATGTGTAGATTGTTTCTTCTAATTCAAAGTTTCTCAACAAGCTCTGATACCACTTGTTGATCCCACTTGAATAGATCTTGCTTAGCTTGTAAGAAGCTTAGTTGTATTGAATAAATCCAAGACAACTATGGTAGAAACTTTGATTATGAATATCAAAGACTATGCGGAATCTAGTCAATGATACTAAGAAGAATTATTTATAAAACAGTAACACAAAATTAATAACAAGACAGATTACCAAACTTTCAGCCTCAATATGAAACGAACACTCTTAATAGTGTTAGGGTTTACAAAACCTTGAAGCTACGAATATCAAAGATGTACATCTAACATTATGCCCTAGGACCTCCTTTTATACACCAAGGAGTCCTACAAGGCTTACAATACTTTCCTAAGTTATCATAATCTTTTAAACAAATAACTTATACATATCTTTTATAAAAATAACTCAATACTTATCTTCGTAAGTATTCTTGTTCTTCAATCAATCTTTGATCTCATCTCTATCAGCATATTCCTTCCAGCAGTAGTAATCATTCAGCAGTTGTAACTGAGCACAAGCAGCATTAACTACTTAGAAATTTATTCTAGCAGTACTAACATATACTAGCAGTACTAACTTTTGTACTAGCAGTAGTAACTACTTAGTATATTTTCAGTCTTCATCTCTAAGCAGTCTTAACTTCTACTAGCAGCAGTAACTTTATACTAACAATACTAATTATACTAACAGTAGTAACTAGTAGTAGTAACTTTTATACTGCCAGTACTAACTAGTTAGCTTAATTTTCATTAGTATTACCAACAACACTAAGTTATGCTTGACATCACTAATATATACCTGAGCAGTAGTAACTCTAAGAATCATTTTGAAGTCTTTTAAACCCAACAATCCTCCCCTAAACTTGATGTTCATCTTCTGAATCTTCAAGTTTTTTCATTAAAAAGTCTTCATCACTATCAGGAGGATGCATTCAAACACTTCATTGACCCTTTTCCTACTTTGTCATGAGCTGGAGTAGTTGATAGCACATCTCATTCCAATGATCAGCTTAACGTTTCTTGTTGAGCATATTTGTGATTGTAATTGGTGTGAGGGGATATCTCTTCTCAACTAACATAAATACATGTAGATTTCTAAACCTTACAAAGTGCACTCCACAGTTATCAAACAGCTTCCAAACAGTCACTTTGTTCCCTTGTAGATTTCTCCATACATCACTCTTAATGTCAGGTTTAAGCATAACTTTCAAATCTCCCCATAACACTCTTTCATAGTCATCTTCTGGCCTTGTATTCTCAGGTTTAGCTTTAACCAACTTTCAGAGGGTCTCCAAGTATTCTCTATCAATACCCTAAAGCATCTTTATCATTGATGAATACCTTTTTGAGCTTCTATCAGCCCTTATTAATTTAAAGTATCCCATCCTTCCATCTTTATCAATCTTGTAGTCAACAATCACTGGAGGCATAGTAGCTAAAGGTATATCATCAATTGCTACCTCATCATCTTTAACTATCTCAATATACCTTTTCATCGCTGCCTCCTCTTGATCATCATCACCCTTTTTCTTCTTAGCCTTTTCTTGTTCTAATTCATCACCTGCTCTTTTAGAACTACCTTCTGATTTTGTCTTACTGCCTTTCACTAACTCTATATTCATATCTACAAAAGTGTTTACCCTTTTCATCTCTTTATCAAACATTTCCTGGATCTCACCATAACTTTTGCTCTTCAGCTGATTGTGTTTATATCCAACCATGTTCTTCAAATAGGTAGACATTGCATTTCTATTTTGTGCCTTAGTTGGTGGCTTGCTCCTTTTCTCTTGAGTTCTTAATGCTGCAAAGTGTTTCCTTCTCTTCTCTAAGAGTTCTATAAACAATTTTGACTTTTCTTCAATACTCAACTATTCTTGTTCTCCTGTTTGCATTTGTTGAGCCAATTGAAAGTCAGTATCCATCATAGCTTGTGTGTTATCCTATGATTCAAGTAAAGCTATGTTGGCTTCTTCTTCCTTTTGCCTTGTAAGCCTCTCTTCTTCAATAAGTTTAGCTTGCAACTGAGCTTCAAGATTTCAGGCCATTTCTTCATCAAGAGCAACTTGATCTTTCTTCTTCAAAGGTACTTCAGGCTCCGCCATTATTGTAACACCCCCAAAAATGTGTCGTAGCAGAAATGTGTCCGGGGGCATTACTTCATAATACACAGCGCTAGATACAAGATAACGACCTCTAAATGTGTCGTTTGAAAAGTAATCTCGTTGATTTCCTTGAAATTGATATGACATTTGTCCCATAATTGCATCACAATGAAAAGCTTGAAAACAACCCAACGAGATTTGATCATTTGTATGTAAGTAGAAATCCATAAATAAAATCTTGTCAATTTACACTCCAATGCACATCAAGTAAGGTGGTGTTTGTTTTTTAAAAGTTGCCTCTTAACAGCCTCTTAATCTGTCTTGTTCAGACGCGGTCAAACACTTTGGTCATTAAGCGCGTTTGTTTTTTTATTTTCGTTCAGAGGCGGTCAGAGGCTGAAATCTCTTACCCAACAAGATGGGGAGGGGATGTCTTACTACCTCTTAATGTGTTTTCTCTTTTCTTCCTTTTCTTTTCTTTCTTTCATTTAGCCTTTTTTTACTTTATTTTTTTTCTTTGTTTTTTTCTTTGGTTCCTTTTTTTTGTTTTATACTATATTTTTTTCTCGTCTTTTCCATTCGTATTGATAAGTTTCATTAAAGTCTTCACCATCACCAAGAGGATGCATTCAAACACTTCATTAACCCTTTTCCTGCATTGTCATAAGCTTGAGTAGTTGATAACACATCTCATTCCAACGATTAGCTTGAAGCTTCTTGTTCAGCATGTTTGAGATTGTTATTGGTATAAGGGGATATCTTTTCTCAACCAACATAAAGATACGTAGATTTCTAAATCTTACAAAGTGCACTCCACAGTTATCAAACAGCTTCCAAATAGTCACTTTGTACCCTTGTAGATTTCTCCATACTTCACTTTTTATGTCAGGTTCAAACATTACTTTCAAATCACCCCATAACACTCTTTCATAATCCTCCTCTGGCCTTGTATTCCTATGTTTAGCTTTAACCAACTTCCAGAGGGTCTCTAAGTCTTCTTTATCAATACCCTAAAGCGTCTTTATCATTGCTGAATTACTTTTGAGCCTTCCATCAGCACTTATCAATATTAAAGTTCCCATGCTGCCATCTTTATCAATCTGGTATCTCACATAAATCACTGGAGCTTAGTAGCTGTGGTATAGCATAATTGCTAATCATCATTCTTTATCTATTCAATATGCCTTTTCATCTCTGCCTCCTCTTGATCATCTTTTTCAACTTCTACATGCTCATTTATCTTTTGCTTCTTTGATATATCAGATTCAAGTTCATCCCCTGCTATTTTAGAGCTTTCCTCTGTCTTGTCTCATTCTTTCACTAAATTCTGAATTCATGTCCACAAAAGTATTACATTTTTTCATTTCCTTATCAAACAACTTCTGGATTTCATTATAGCTTTTGCTCTTCAACTGACTATGTTTGTATCCAGCCATATTCTTCAAATAGGTGGACATTTGATTTCTCTTTTGAGCTTTGGTAGGTGGCTATTCTTCTTATCTCTTCAGCTCTAAGCTTTGCAAAGTGTTTCTTTCTTTCTGTTCATGGTTCTACAAAAAACATTCTTGATCTTTCTTGTAATGGTTATTTCTCCCTAGTTCATTTGCATTATAGCCTCTGAGTCTAATTCAAAAATTTGCTCCATTCCATAGCTGTGTGTTATCCATGATTTAATCACAAAGCTATGTTGGCTTGTAACTCCCCCAAATTGGGTGCAGCGGAATTTTGGGTCCGGGGCGTGTTACTTTCTGACAATCTATCTATGTATATATTGAACGACCTTAAATGGGGTTTGTTTGAAAATGTTACATTGGATCTTTAACAAAGTAATTTGTTACTTAAGCTCCGAAGGCTTAACTTGTTCACTGACTGAAATACAAAGATTTTTAGCCCATAAACAGATACAAATGAATGCGACAAAATCTTTAAT
Organism: Tanacetum coccineum; assembly: GCA_026074375.1. Taxonomy (NCBI): domain Eukaryota; kingdom Viridiplantae; phylum Streptophyta; class Magnoliopsida; order Asterales; family Asteraceae; genus Tanacetum; species Tanacetum coccineum. Next base: position 34,085 of record BQNB010044239.1, on the reverse strand, counting down.
GATGAATCCAATTCAAAACACCAATGTATCCATCGCACCTTGTGCTTATTGGATCTCCCCTGAAATACATTGCTTTAAAACGTCAACAACATTGTTGGTGTATTCCTTAGGTTTGATAAATCATATATTGTAGGACCACAAGATCTCCCAAGTGTATGATAATGCAACAGATGCAGATATCATATAAATGTAATTACGTTGCTCTAAGCTCATGACACTGATGCTTGACATGTATGGATGCCAAATTAATGGCCGTTTGCCCGTTGGTGATGTTCTAACCCGCAACATCCTATATTCGACATGGTATAATTTTTATGTTCGTTTCATCTGGGATAGCTAATCCACCTGAACGGGTTCGGTGTCAATACCCAATAGATCTATTAATAACATTCGCGCTCTTCAATTAACAGTTAATGATAATGCGGCTCAGATTTTGGTATCGCTACTTAGGAAACAAGTAATTTAATCACGGAAACTTTAACCACTTGTGGTCCAATTGTATGCATTGCATGTCTTTCACCAAAACTTTGTAAAACTAAAGCATTGTAAAATGTGGGGCTTTGAATCACATTGTGTGTGTAATGGTCGTGTGTATCAACAAAATTAACGCGCCACGCGAATTGATCAATGCAACCTAATTATTAAGGTCGTATGTAAGTACTGAGTACTTAGTCTAAACAACATTGAATCTAATCTAATAGTGGTTAAATTGTACTATCGTTCGGGCTATCATAATTAAAGAGGTTATGACTTGACGTTCGAGGAGTTAGGACACTTTAAATCGTAAATCCAACAACTCGTCGAAACGCCATCCGAAGAGGCCTCATTATGAAACTCCCTAGTAATATAGTACTTTGGATAACACATAATATTCTATATAGCTCAATCACCAACTAATGGTTTTGGAAAAATTGTGTTTAATAAGTTAAAACGTTTAAAATTACCGTTTAGTAAAACTGGCGTAACTTTCGCGTTTTAAACCCGATTCTCGCGTTTCTTATGTCCATCTTTTCGTATTAAGACGGGTTATCGATATTTGACATTTTTTTAAATTTTAACCCTGATAACAGTAACTTTTACTTTTTCATGGACAGACATAAGTTTACGTTAATCGTTTTCGTCGCGTAAAACCGTAATGGCCGTATTTATTCGTTATAGCTCCGTTTTAATGATTCTTTCGAGGACGTTCTCGTATGTGAAAGTTCTATATATTTATGTGGTTTACAAAAATTATAACTTTCTGTCATGGAATAGAACTTTTATAAAAATAGTTTTAATAAAAAGTATTAATTGTCGTAAACGCACGAAATTCACTATAATCATTCGTTATAAATTGAAAAAATTACGATTCTTATCATTTTGGAATCCTAAAAATATGTTATTATTTATTAAAAAATACTTACCCTTGCTGTTTTGAAATTTTTTATAAAAATGTTTTATAAAAATTCATTTTCGACTTCGGTTATTAAGTAAACTTCGTTTTTAGGTAAACTTTTTCGTTAATAACTCAGTTTATAAGCTTCTTACTTTTCAGGAATCGTCGTGAAATGTATTATTTTACAAAAATATAAAATAAGTATGCAAAAAATTCGATGTGGGGACAGCAACTTTGCTGTGCTTGTTAGACTCCATTTGTAACCTTTTCTTTTACTTACAACTTTTGTTACTTTATCCAGCCTCATAGTCATATATATTATAAAGCAGTACATATTATTAAATGTCTATTGTCCTTATTAGTTCCTCATGTGTCCAAGTTACTTATGTCAACAAATTATTAATTATTTTAAAACCATAAAAATTACTTAAGTTAACCTTAATTTACTAGTTTTCTCAATAATCATTTTTTATACATAATCAAGTGTGAACAAGTATTTTCTTTCATATGACTTTATTTTAGTGTTCTATTGCATGATTAAAGTCCATAACAAACAATAAATGTCTTAGGTATTTCTTTAAAGTTGAAATAATATGAAGTATGAAAACCCTAATTAATATAATCATGTTTACCAAAAACAATATGATACCAATTTTCTCATCTTTTTAAATGATTTAATTATTAACACAAAAATCTATAATAAAACCATTTATCTAACACTTTAAACCAAAAAATAAATCTAAACAATACTATTTGATAAAATCTAAAATACAAAAAATAACCACCTTACCAATCAATCAACAAACCTCTATCCATTAAAAATCTTCCATCATATTCATCATACACTAAAACACAATTAAATCCACCCCACTATCCTAACAACCCCAAAAAACCATCACCAACTCAACCAAAAAATAAAACAATTCCCATTAACCCCTAATCCCATACTACCACAACTTCACAATACAAAATCTTACATTTAACCTCCCCAAAATAAATTAAATATATTTCTTATCATTATTCCTTCCTTATAACCCTCTTATAAAAATTTCCAAAAAACCTATAACCTATCACACATATAACATATACATACACTCATACACCAATTACCCTTCTCCACCTTTTATAACTTTTCATTAACTACATTACCAACCTTACCTCCATTACTTTCATTTTACATAACCCCTAATCTCACAAATCCCCATTCCCTATAAATCTCACTCAAAACAAAAAATAACAAAAAAACATACTTAAAAATCATACCCATGGAGCAACACACACAAACACACTTCTCTCGCGCGCTCTCTCGCTCGCCCACAACATTTAATTCATAATGAGTGTGTGTGTGTGTGTGTACTCCATAAAACCTATAATTTCTATACCCTCCAACATCAAATGCTACATATCACCAAACTATAAAATCGTTGTCTCTGAGATGCATAGCTATCTATTATGTCATGTCTCTCAGAGATAACATTTTATCTATATACAATGGTATATATATATATGTATATATATATATACCCCCCTTCTAACTCTCTTCTACCAACACCCATCCATCTCACTATAACACCAATAAATCATAACCTCCTAAAAATTTATTCAACCCAACTAAACTACATAAATAGTAATTTTTCAATTTCATTCTGACTACCCACCCCTTTACACAATTTCAATAATCTATTACATCAATCCCCCTTTTAACTCACTCACATAACCCCTATAATAACTACCATCCCAATTTCTTTCTTACTGTCGAGAGAGATGAGAGAATATGACAATGTGTAAACTAAACCTTACAAAAAAATCAATTAAAACATCTCATCAGAGATTCAAACACCTTCAAAATCGAGCAGCTCAATACATCTGTTATAATTCTCGACATCTATTAGATAATAGGATATAGATCCTCCACATCAATATACCTCCCCACTACCCCCCACTCTCTCTCTCTCATCACAGCGCAAACCACACACTGCACCTCTCGCTCTCTAGCTATTAAAAGAACAACTACACCTTCCTTCACTTTCATCTCCTCGCCACCTCGACACACTCAATCTCGCTCTCTCGCAACCATCCCATAAAACATTAAATCACCAAACAATTGTGTGTGCTAATAACTCCAACACCCAAACAAACAAAAATAACACTCACATCTCACATAGAGATAACCCAACTAAATCCACAACTAAAACCATAACCCGGGAGATATACTCGCTATAAGAGAGAGATAGAGTGAACTCTTCATATCATCGAGACGATCGTAATAACCTAAGCATAAAAGAATCTCGCTCACAAGAGACCCTCTCATCTATCAACTAATCAATCCATATAAGTGTATGAGAGAGATATAGTCGTTAGAGATGAGAGAGAGTACAAGTAGATGGAGATTATGTGTGTGTGTGGTGATTGATGTGTGTGATCGATAAATGTTTATAGCATAGATACATCGCTCAGATACGATCAGGAGTATATTATCGATAGGCTCTACATCACCTCTCTTCAGTCATCGCACCTCGCTCAGGACGCAGTTCAAGATATTTAGGAATTTTGTGTACCTTTTATTACAAGGTAGCTAGAGAGATAGAGATATAGATAGAGAGGTGTCTAGATCTCCTCATCACGCATCGCACCACACTCCTCCGTTTTGTTGTTGTTGAGAGAGATTACAAACAATAGCTTTCACGCTAGCATCAAGGACCCGCCACCCACCATTTGAAGCACTAATGGTCGCAAATGTCGCTCACTACCCCCCTGTCGCTCGTTCCGGACGGAGTTGGAGAAGCTCAAATAACTCGGTCCAGAACAGATCCAAGAAACTACTGAGAAACTCACTCACTCCTTCACAGCTCTCAAGCCTCTACATGCGATTGCAAGCCGCGCACGCACGCTGTCCGACACAGCCCCACTCGCAGTTATGCTGACTTGAAAGCGTAAACAATGAAATCCAAGTCGGGGACAAGGTCATGCTTGTTAAGGTTCTTCTTGGAAAGGGGTTGTACCGTTTTGGCCAACCCACGGGGGAAGCTTGAACCTAGGGTATGTTGGACCTTTCTAAGTGATAGAAAGGGTTGGAGAGGTTGCTTACAAGCTTGAACTTCCAGAAGAATTGAGCAGAGTTCATAATACATTTCATGTATCTAATCTGAAAAAGTGTCATGCCGACGAACCATTAGCCGTTCAGTTGGATGGACTTAATTTGGACGACAAACTCCATTTTGTTGAGGAAAACCGGTTTAGAATTAGTGGGTATGAAGTTTAAAAGGTTAAAGACGAAGTCGGATCCATTGGTCAATAGTTCGATGAAACTCCAAGAGTGGTCCGGAGTACACGATGGGAGCGTGAAGACCAATTCAAGAAGAAATATCCACAACTCTTCACCAAGACCACACCGTCGTCAAGTGCTGCATTGTGAGCCTTGAGGACAAGGCTCGTTTAATGGGGGAAGTCTATAACACCCAGTGTTTTCAAGTCATTGGACGACGTCAAACAATCCGCAAGTACCTTTTGTTTTGTACGCATTTACTTGAAATTTGTATACGATTTAAGTTAAATCGCGTACAGCCAAAAAAAATTAGCGTTCCAATGTAAAACGGGCATCAAACAATTACAATGTTATACATTAATGCAAGGGTTATATAATTATTTAGGATAATTATTAACTTTGATCATTTTATTTTAATCGGATACGTATAAGTGTATACGTTTCGCGATAACTAATTGCGTTTAGGCACTTCCCGGAACCTCGAAAACTTTTCTACGCTTCCTCCCACTCCACCCATCACCACACTCGTTTATACCCAATACCCAAATTCTTGCTCAAAACATCTACTCCACCCCACTAAACTCCAACAAAAGTACATACATGCCCCCACGGCCCCCCCACCCCCACACATAACAAAACCGACCCCCCCCCCCCCCCCCCCCCCCCCCCCCCCTGCAACGCGTTCGACCGCAAACCCCCTTTTCCATGTTTTCACCTCCCGGGATGTCTCCCCCCCCCCCCTCACCCACCTCATTCCCCCCCTTTTGAGGACATACCCCATCCCTACCATTCTTTGGACTAATGACTCCATGACTAAGGCAATCCCTAGGACACCACTTATGTCTCCTTGACCAATTATACATCATTATATGCATACAACTAACAAAAAAAAAAAAAAACATTTATCACTTAACACTAGGAAAAATTCACAAAAATCTCTCTCTTTTACTCCTTCTTGGCCACGGCATTCTAGCACACTCCCACACAAAGCCATTCAAAATTTCTATATCCCTTACACTTTATATCACTATCCTAAGATGTACTAAGGTATTTGCAAGCTTGGATAACCAATTTCAAGTTTATCAAGAAAAAGGGAAGCTAGGGTTAGTGAAGGAAGTAAGGGTTTATAAAAGTGCTAGGTTGGTTTTGTGGCTAAACAAGGGTTTTTTAGTACTTGTTCATCATCACATCATTCCTCTTAAGGTCCATTTATATCTCTTTTTGTTGCAATAAATTTTCATTATTATGCATATGGATATTTCTATTTTAGCTTAAATCACCACTTAAGTTTTAATCATGAAAATAAAGTTTTCACTTGAAATGATCACATGGATTACTTATATATATGTTGTGTTAATACTTACATCATGTTAAAAAGGATGAGAAAATGTTGTATCATATTGTTTTGGTGTAAACATGATTATGGATTAATTAGGGTTTTTCATAACTTCATAATATGTTTCAACTTAAAGAAATACCTAAGACATGTTAATGTTGGTTATGGACTTTTAATCATGCTAATAGAACACTAAAATAAAGTCATATGGAAAGAAATAGCACCAAAAGGGTGCGTTGGTTTTGGTTCTTAACCCATCAGGGTGCGTTGGGTTTTAACAGACCTAAAAGAGGGTGCGTTGGGTTTATAAGAATGCAACAAGGGTGAGTGTGGTTTTTATTATGCACAACAATGGTGCGATTGACAGCCACAACCCACGAAAAGGGTGTGTTTGATGGTTTATAACACAACGAGGGTGCGTTGTTTTGGTTGTTCTCGGTCACCACTAAGGTGTGTGTGGGTGGCAACCACCACCAAGGGTGCGTTTGGCAGCCACCACACCACCAAGGGTGTTTGTTTATGTGGCTAACACCACTATAGGGTGCGTTTGATTGTTCTAAACACCCAAAGGGTGCGTTCGGATCTGGGTTTAACACGAATAGGGTGCATTTGGTGGTTAGTAACACGAACAGGGTGCGTTTGGTTTAGCCGAAACGCAGCAAGGGAGCGTTTGGGTTTGGGTTTAACAGCAGTGGGTGCGTTTGGGTTGGCAGAAATCGCACAAGGGTGCGTTTGGTTTAACAGGAACGCACTAAGGGTGCGTTTGGTTGTGTAGGAACGCACTAAGGTTGCGTTTGGTTGTGCAGGAATGCACTAAGGGTGCATTTGGTTTAGCAGTTAGGAGCGTTTGGTTTAACAGATTTGCCATAGGGTGCGTTTGGTTGACTGTGTAACAGCCTAGGTGAGTTTGGTTTTGATAGAAACAACGTAAGGCACGTTTGGTTATGATAAACACAACAAAGGGTGCGTTTGGTTGAGCAGGAAACCATTAGGGGTGTGTTTGGGTTAGCAGAAAACAACAAGGGTGCGTTTGGTTTATATAAATCGACAAATAAATATAACATAAGGTTTTATAAATATTAAAACTGGATATAATGGTGGTTTAAATGGTTAAATAAATGTGATATTTATTATTTTGTTTAGTTTAGATATAAATATATATATATTTAAAACGCGCGAGTAATTGCAACACGGATTGATTGAAAAATGATTAAGTTATATAGTTTTAAGATTGTTTAATTTATAATTATATAATAACCAGATAAACGAACGAGAACTATACTTTTACAACAAGGCAACTAGTTTAGTTAAAAGTCGTAACGAAATACTAAATTATAAAATATTATAATTCCTAACTGGAAAGATAAGGTCATAACTTTTGTAAAAGCTTTACAAACATCGGTTACATGATTCGTAACATTAAAACGTGCGGTTATTTTTATGCAAGAACGCTTTATTAATTAAATTGGTGATTTCCGAAAACGTGTCGAATTATGTTGTTTTGATTATTTTTCTCATGGTTCTTATATAATACGTGCAAGGTATTATATACTTTTATTTTATTTTCATATATAATACATGTCGCGTATTATATACACTTCGTATTATTCTTTTGGGTGTTTGTCTTTGTTATATAATTCACGATATGAATTATACACTTGTTCATTCTTTATATATAATATATACGGAATATATTACACACTTTGCGTTTATCTTTCGATTTATTTTATTTAACCAACCACCGAGCTATTACAACTTGAGATCTAAATCCGTTATCAATGCGTCGCGTTGATGTAACTATCCATCGGAAAACTCAAATACATTATCCTAGGCTAGTGGATCTTAGCCGTTAAGATAAGCCGTAACTTCTGGGTCGAGCCGTTCCGGTTTCCGTTCGTGTTATGCTCAATATGTGCATTTCTACCAATCGTTCTACAACATCAATGTGAGTTTATAGCCCCCCTGTTTTTACTGGTTTTACATATATTTTTGGGGTGAGAACATGCTTGTTTACAAATGCATTTACATGGTTGATTACAAATTGGTTTACATATTTATTTATATATCTCGCGATGAGATACAATACTTGGTTTAATTTTTGGGCTTGAACACTCGCTATAACTTGGTTATACACTCATATGCATATCTCACGGTGAGATACAACATTGGTTTTTTACTTATGGATGCAACAACTATACTTTTACTCGAATGATTATGGATTAGCTTAGGTTGCATGAACTGTAAATCACTTGGAGGGTGAGCGCGAATGTTATGAAATAGATCTATTCGGGATTGACAATCCCCGTTCGGGTGATTAGCTATCACTGGGAAAACGAACGTTATAACATGTCGGAACACGATTGGTTGGGCCTATAGGGCCAACGACATATACACATGAACTCTTACAGTGCCTTGAATAAAGTGGCATACATACAAGTCTACGTCGCAGTTTCATGAACTTAGAGTAATTGTAATCATTGTTTTGTACACACATGAATATTTAGCTGTGCCTTGAATAAAGTGGCAATACATACTTGAAACATTTCGGTGATATATATAAATATCATACATGCTTTGAACAATTGCGGTTCAATGTTCATACGTATATTTTTATGACTATTTGGGGATTGAAATGGTCATGCATACTTTACAACTATTTGATTTCTAAAAATCATACATACATTTTGGAAGGACATTTAAGGATTTAAATGGTCATACACACTTTATAGAACATTGGTTCAACATTTATACTTAAACAAATCTATGAACTCACCAACTTTATGTTGACACTTTTTAAGCATATTTTTCTCAGGTGAATTAGATGCTTGGCTTAGGTGTTGTTTGTTTATTAAGAGGCCCTGAATCTGAATCTGACCCGCACATCTGAATCTGAATCTGAGGCGTAAATGTCTGAATCTGAATGAAATAATATTGTTTGTTTTTTGTAAAAGAAAGTGTCTGAATGAGATTTATATATAACAGTTTCATTCTTATGATACATAAACGATTATACACATTAAATAAAACAATTAAGTCATCAAACTAACACGACCTAATAACATATAAATAAGTTGTGTTAAAACAAAACATTCAAGGATATTGTGTCGTACTTTAATCTCGTAAATTAATCATATATTGTTGGTATGTTATATTCTTATGTTGTTAAATATCTTTGCCCTTATCATTATCAATTAATTTACGATGATAAATAGAACAATTAAGTCATCAAACTAATATCAAACTAATACGACCTAGCAAAATATATTTTAATTGTCATGTAATAATTATAATATTTTTGAAAAAAAGAATTCAAGTTAATACTCAAAATATGCATGCTATTATTTGATTGAAAAAAATTAATTATATATTATTTTAGTTGAAATACTCTTATGTTAAGTTTGAGCATTTTTTATCATCATCATAGTATCATATTTAATATTTTTTATTTTGAAAAAAAAAACGTAATTCTTTCTAAAACGTATTATCAATACGAATGGAAAAGACGAGAAAAAATATAGTATAAAACAAAAAAAAGGAACCAAAGAAAAAAACAAAGAAAAAAAATAAAGTAAAAAAAGGCTAAATGAAAGAAAGAAAAGAAAAGGAAGAAAAGAGAAAACACATTAAGAGGTAGTAAGACATCCCCTCCCCATCTTGTTGGGTAAGAGATTTCAGCCTCTGACCGCCTCTGAACGGAAATAAAAAATCAACGCGTCTTAATGACCAAAGTGTTTGACGCAGTACTGAACAGATCAGATTTAGAGGCTGTTAAGAGGCACTTTAAAAAACAAACACCAACTTACTTGAATGTGCATTGGAGTGTAAATTGATCAAGATTTTATTTAGGATTTATACTTACATACAAATTGATCAAATCTCGTTGGGTTTTTTTTCCAAGCTTTTCATTGTGATGCCAATTATGTGACAAATGTCATATCAATTTCGTGGAAATCAACGTGATTACTTTTCAAACGACAAATTTTCGAGGTCGTTTATTCTTTGTATCTAAGCGCTGTGTATTTGAAGTAATGCCCCCGGACCTACATTTCGCTACTGACACATTTTTGGGTGGTGTTACTATTAATGGCGGAGCCTGATAGTACCTTTGAAGAAGAATGATCAAGTTGCTCTTGATGAAGTTAAATGGGCTGAAATCTTGGAAGCTCAGTTGCAAGCATAAACTTATTTTTTTTGAGAAGAGAGGGCTTACAAGGCTAAAGGAAAGAAGAAGCCAACATAGCTTTACTTTTGAATTCATAGGATAACACACCAAGCTATGATGGATACTGGACTTTCTATTGGCTCAACAATGCAAAAACAGGGAGAACAAGAATAGTTGAGTATTGAAAGAAAAGTCAAAAGTGTATTTATAGAACTCCTTAGAGAGAGGAGGAAACAATTTGCAGCATTAAGAACTCAAAAGAAAAGGAGCAACGCCACCAACTAGGCATAATAGAAATGCAATGTCTACCGAATTTGAAGAACATGGTTGGATATAAACACAATAGCTGAAGAGCAAAAGTTATGGTGAAGATCCAGGAATTGTTTCGAATAAAGAGATGAAAAGGGGTAAACACTTTTGTAGATCTGATATTAGTTTAGTATGAAAGGCAGTAGTAAGACAAAAATCAGAAGGTAGTGTCTAAAAGAGCAGGTGATGAATTAGGAACAAGAAAAGGCTAAGAAGAAAAAGGGTGATGATGATCAAGAGGACGGCTCAGCGATGAAAAGGTATATTGAGATAGTTAAGATGTATGTGGTAGCAATTGATGATATACCTTTAGCTACTATGCCTCTAGTGTTTGTTGCTACAAGATTGTTAAAGATGGAAGGATGGGATACTTTAATTTAATAAGGGCTGGCTAGAGCTCAAAAGGTTATTCTTCAATGATAAAGATGCTTTAGCGGTATTGATAGAGAATACTTGGAGACCCTCTGAAGTTGGTTAATAGCTAAACCTGAGAATACAAGGACAGATGATGACTATGAAGCGTGTTATGGGGAGATTTGATAGTTATGCTTAAACCTGACAATTTAGAGTGATGTATGGAGAAATCTACAAGGAACAAAGTGATCTGTTTGGAAGCTGTTTGATAATATGGTGTGCATCTTTGTAAGGTTTAGAAATTACATGTATTTATGTTAGTGTGAAGAGATTATCCCTCACACCAATTACATCAAAATTTGTCAACAAGAAACGTTAAGCTGATCATTGGAATGAGATGTGATTTCCAATCTACTCCAGCTCATGGACAAAGTAGAAAAGGGTCAATGAAGTGTTTGAATTGCATCTCTCCTGCTAGAGATGAAGACTTTTTAATGAAAATACTTGGAAGATTCAGAAGATGGAACATCATAGTTTAGGGAGATTGTTTGGGTTTAAAAGATCTTCAAAATGTTTCTTAGAGTTACTAATGCTCAGGTCTATATATTCAGTGATGTCAGCTTAACCTTAGTGTTGTTGGTATACTAATGATAAATTAAAGGTAACTAGTTTAGTACTGGCAATATAAAAGTTAACTACTTCTAGTTACTATGTTAGTATATTTAGTATTGTTTAGTATAAAGTTACTGCTGCTAGTAGAGTTAAGACTGTTGAGATGAGACTGAAAATATACTAGGTAGTTTACTACTGCTAGTACTAATGTTGACTGCTAGTATATGTAAGTACTGCATAGAATAAATTTACTAAAGTATGTTAAGATGCTTATTAGTGCTCAGTTACAACTGCTGATGATTTACTATGTGGAAGGAATATGTGATAGAGATGAGATTCAAAGATTGATTGAAGAAACAAGAATACTAGAAGATAAGTATTGAGAATTTTTATAAATAGATATGTTTAAGTTATTTGTTTAAAGATTATGTTAACTTAGGAAAGTATTGTTAAGCCTTGTAGGACTCCTTGGTGTATAAAATGATTAGGTCCTACGGGTATACTTTCAATGTACAAAAAAACGTGTCATGTCAAAGCTTCAAAGTTAGTAAACTCTTAAACATCTGTCAAAGTTGTGTTCGTTATTAATATATTGAAGCTTATTGTGTAGGTTTGTAATTCTGTTTGTCTTTTACACATTACTATATTCTTCTTTGTGGTATAAAACTAGAATTCCGGCTAGTTTATATCATACACTCAAAGTTTCAGTCTTAGTACCTTTGGATTTATCCAAGGATACTAAACCTTATATCAAGCTAAGGAGTTTAAGATCTGTTCATTGGGATCAACACATACGTGAAAAAGCAAATCAATGTATGCTCGAAAAATAAATGCTAGAGCATACAAAATAAGTTTAAAAGAATAAAGCGTATGGCATGTGCCCAAAAAAGCAAGAATAGGCACATGAGAAAGAAAATGATAAGAATATACTTAAAAAGAAATGCTAGAGCATATAAAATAGACAGAGTGGAAAGAGACAAAACATGTCAAATATGTGCAAATTTTCAAACTATATCTCATTTCACTAATCATTTCATGTCATCATACAATATTTCACATGGCTCAACACGTGATTCCAGCAGCTCAACTTGTTCCTCAATACAATCCAATCGGTAGATGCAACAATTATGCGGTGTTGCAGAGTATTCCTTGCTCTCCTGAATGCAAGATAGTTGGGCTGATATTACTTGATCATTGTCTCAGTAACGCATTAACTGCAACTGCCGATGTCCCTGTTGTGTACCTACAACAATTCTAAAGGATGGTGAGCAAGGTACCAGGTACTGAGGATATGATCAAATTCTTGCTGGATACTGAGCAATTTCTATATACTGTGTATATGTTCCGAGACACTCTCCAATTACCAGTGGAAACTCTTGAGAATCTATTTGTTGCACCAGCCAATATCCACACTATTAAAGCATTCATGAACAGAGTTGGTGATCAAGGTGTTGTCGACAAAGTAAGTGCTTTCTTTACAAAGAATATGGCTCAACCATGGCAGACTATGTTCAAAGTATTCAATCGCTGCTTAACAACAAGAACTTCTTGCCATGATCAGACTAAGATCAACATTCTTCAGTTGTTTCATGCTGTAATCAACCGAACACATGTTGATTATGTTGCTCTTCTTTGGTGGGATTTTATGAATAATATGTTTCAAAAAAAGGAAGCTATCCAGTATCCTTGATTCACCATATTAATAATTGCTGATCTGATAAAGAAATTCCCTAGCATTCCTAAGAGGGTTGATGAGGATTATCATTCTATCAAGGATGATGTTTCATTGGTTAGTGTGTATACAGTAGGGAATGTCTCAGTTTGAGGGATGCTGATTCCGGATGCTTTCTTAATAGCAGAGATTAGGAAGACCGATGATTTCAAGGAGTATGAGACGGTGTTCATGAAGGTAGCCGTTCCAATGAATCAACCGCAACTGGTTGTTTCTACCCAAGGAACGAATAGGAATACACCTAAAGCCCATAGGTCGCCTACCATTTCTGCTGGTCCTTTAGAGACGAAGAAGAGGAAGCAGACTGCTAGAGAATCAAGTTCACCAAGAAAGTCACTCAAAGTAATAATAAAGTAAAAGCAAATAGTTGAAAAGGATGATGATGACTCTAAGGATAGGATAGAGCCCGGGAGTCATAAGGATAATCCAGAATTTGTTGATGATGATGATGATAAAGTAGAAGAGAAGCACAGTGATGATATGGGTAGTTTGGAGATTAGGAATGAGGAGACACAGACAACAATTCTCACACCACTTAGTTCCCCTAGGAAAATCTTATCTTCGGATAAGAAAACTTATTAGGAATTGACGAATATTGTTTCAATCCCAACTACCACACCATTCAAACATTCACAAGTCAAGAAAAGAATTTATAGTAAATACACTCATCTTCCAGGTGCCCTTCGCAGGATGTACAAGCGTCAAGGTTACATGATTCAAGACATGGAAAGAAAGTGTATCACAACTGCAAAGTTCTGGGAAACTCATAACAAGATTGATGACATTTTACATGAGATTGTTCCACAAACCGCTGAGAATGTTACCAATGATTTAATTGAATCCAACCTGAAACCATGTATAGATAACACCATCATTGAAGATCGTGATGCCTTTCGGTCAGAAGTGCCTGCTTTTTTTCTCAGGAATTTAATGCACACGCTCCAACAATCATTGAAGAACTTTTCAAAAATTATGTACAATCCAATGTTGTTCATGTTCATCCAACTACAACCACATCAACTAAAACAAAATTATTCGCTACTCTTCAATATCAACTGTATTTGAAGATGAAGAGAAGTCTTCAAGATCGAGCTGATGATATTGCATTGTGGGAGGCTTTGAGACGTAAGTTTGAAATGTCTTCTCCTTCTAACACTTCTTGCAGGGAAGATGATTTTCACTCACAACATGATGAACATCAAGACGATGATGCTCCTCCCGAGGGGGAGAAAAGAGTGAAAAGAAGTAAGGGGTCACAAAGTTCAAAGTCTGCAAGAGGTTCTTTGCCAAAGCATTCAATTAAAGATTCTACAAAATATGTATCCAAACAAAAAAGTCAACAACAAGAATAGGATGCATGGGAAGAGTAGAATGTTATTGATGAAGATGAGGTGATTCATGAAGATGAAACACCTGAGTTGATTACAGAGTTTCAGGATGTTGACAAACGAGTTCCAACTATCTTTGATCGTGCAAGAATGAAGGCTACATTTAGAAATTCTTTAAGTAATCAGTCGAGAAATGCTGAAGAATACGCCTACCATTTGGAAAAATCAACAAACTTCATGTAAAATCAGATAGTTTGGGAAAGTAGACAACAAGATATTCAACGTACAATACCAAAGACTCTAATTTTCTATGGACCATAAAGGAATCCAAATGAACCCTCGAGGTATCTGTATAATAAAGACTTATTCTTTTTGAAGTATGGAAATACCGAGGAAAGGAAGTATGTTTTGTCACTCCACAAGATTCACGCAGAAGAATTTCCTGAACCCGATCTGGAAGAAAAGTTAAATCGATGGGTTCGAAAAGAGTTTAAGACTTTCAATAAAGATGCACGATTATCAATTACACATTGGAAGGATTCATGGAATAAAAGAGTATACAAGTAAAATCAAAAGAATGTCAGAAAAAATCCAGAAGACTATTACACAAATCACAGGATTACGGAAGTTGTCAGAATTGTCACTGATCAACCACATGGATTGGATTTTAAGGAACAAATTCTTGTGATGAGATCCAATGATAAGCCAGATAGTTTTTCTGAATTTGACTTCAAGTACTTAAACAAAAATGATATTGAAGACTTGTATTATCTCTGTAGAAGCAAGGAAATTAACAATCGCAAAATCAAGCTAATGAACTCATTGATAACATTTATCTGAAGTTGTATGATCTGGTAGAGGGTTCATGATTTCCAGCTGGGAATAGAAAGTTATCAAATGAAGGTAAACTTAACAGCACCAACAATAACATTCTCTGTTAATAAAGATCATGCACCATATTCAATATTAGATGAGCCACAAACAAGCTTGATTTACTTAAACAGTCAAGATGAGAAGAGAGTTATGTATTTGGTAGAAACTATCAAGTTCTGTGATGCAACACTGGGAAAGGTTTTGAATGAAGTAAAGCTTAGAATGTTTCAAAGTCGAATGTTGAAGAAACCACCACTGTTAAGTGATTTAGATCAAGACATAATGAAGGCATACAAAAGAGAAATTTCCAAACGTCTAAGTCACCGATAGCAAATGAGGAGATATGAATCTTTTGTGAATGGAAGACCAATTCTACTGACGATGAAACATTTGTAATAATCAACCCTTAGGGGGAGATTGTTAGAAACGATAAAAGGGTTAGTTATTATTATGGATTGGTCTTAGCTTAGTTTATAGTTTTATTAGTAGTTATTATGTAATAAAGTCTATCTTGGTCAAAGTTAAGTAAAGTTGACCAAGGTTTGACTAAGTTTAGGAAAATAGAATATGATAAGTAATAAGTATAAATACTCATCTTAAAGGAGTATTTATACAAGTCTTGTAGTTTGTAACTTCACTTCTCCCTTCCATTTTTATTTTCCCCTTTGAAATGAAAATTTAGAAAATGATGAAAATGTTGGAGTATGCTCGTGTCATAATAACTAATTATATGGCTAGACACATGTGAGCCTATGGGGTCACACACATATAGACTGAGGTACCATTTATATATCATGTTTATTGTATTTACGATATATAAATAACCCACGTAACTCGGGATCACTATTGGGCTTCTAATAACTAAGTAAAGTACTTAGTCTATTGGACATGAAAATCAAATGGGAGGCCCATTTGAGCCCATATAGTGGCCGGTCTAATAAGGACTAAGAGGAGGGGATAAGATCAATTTTTATGTTATAAATTAAGTGATATCTTTTTATAATTTGGTAAAGATTTTAGTCAATAAATATGGGATTAACTCTTCATTTATTTGACAACAATTTACCAAAATTCAGTCCCTCTTTCCTCTCCTTATTTCATACAGCACAAACATAAACCAACATGAGGGTTTTTGTTTTTCTTGATTTATTACTTTGAATCTTGTTTATTCAAAGGTAATTCCAAGGTTACGGGGTTAAGACTAGCATCTATTTAGTATACAAGGAAATGTAGTGTGGATACATCATAGAGGTGATCTACTTTGATCACTTGGTTTCATTAGGTATTTGGTATTAAGGTGAAGGTCACCATTTAATTCTACCGATCACGCTAGAAAGGTACTACTTTTCTTGGTTTTCTTTAATTGATCATATGACTCTATGGATATATTGATAGGTGCATTATCTGCTGCGTTTTATATTTTATTATATGATATTCATTTAATTCAGCACCTATAGTGGTATCACGAGCCATCATATGATCATCTTGTATGCGTAAAAATGGCTAGAAACGGGTGTTTTTGATGGATTCAAAAGGAAGATTTTAAAACAGCCTTAGGGCCTAATTTTTTTGAAAATAATTCGACCCAAATAGGGTCTTATGATCTGCATATTTGATCCCATATCCATTTGTTATGCATATTTTAATTGGTTTTATTATTGGGTACGTGTAAAAGGGCCTAAATCGCGCGTTTTAGAACGATTCTTGAATCGGTTTTAAATCAGCCCCTTGGGCATTATTTTCTAAAATAATATAGTGATAAGAAGGTCTTTAATACATTACTAAGTGATCCTTAAGCCATTGGTTACACGTACAAATTTGAGTTTTAATTCTAGTTAATTTAATTCTTCGATTCGTTGGCTAACAATTTATTTCTTGTTAATTATTTTGTATCCATGGCAAATACATGCATGTTTGGCCATGGACATAGCCAACACCTTGTTAATACATGATATTATGGTATTATTATGTTGTGTATGCAAAGCCGATGAAAACCTTGACCACTTGTGACTTGATTCGCTAGTTATTGCATTTAATTTTAGTTTTAGGTTTGCTATTGTTTCGGCTTCTTTTTGTATGATTATAATTTTTGTTGTAGCCATTGTTTGGGAACTTTATTGTAGTTGGATGATAGGATAAATTTATTTAATCATAAAATTATTGTAACCGATGTTTGGATTCGAATGGCGTAAAAGTTAAAAGCATAAATCAAATTCGGAGCTGCTGGAGTAACCTCCACTAAAAGTAGGTTTCCTGGAGTTCTACAAGGAGTTAGAAGCTAAAATTTTGGGAGATGGAGCACAACTCATGGGGCTACATTTTATTCAACTGGAGCTTAGATTGGGGAAGAATCCTTCTAGGAGTTTTTGGCCCGTCAAGTCAGCTGAAATTTTATGGCAATTTTGGGCTTCAAGTTCATTTGGGGTTTCACTTGCTCATGATGGTTCTTGGAGCAAGAGGGAGCCCTCTTTGTAGTTGTGAGGTTGACCCTTTAGTTGACTTCTTGGCTCTCGTGATGGCTTACGAGACCAAGCATAGGTTATTTCATCGGTTGAGGCTTTGCATACTTGTGGTTGTGTTTGTTTGTTTGCTTTATATATGTTTGGAATATATATAAACTTGCACATATTTTTATAAAACTAAAAATAAAACACAAACCCATTTTAGAAACTAAATCTTTGATTTAGTTTAAAGTTTAAATATGATTTGAAACCAAACACTTGTTTTTATATAAATAACACTAAATAAATGTTATGATTGTTATTTAATTTATGTATTGTTCAAACTAATATTTAGACCATTTAGGTTATATATTAGTCATGAAAATGAACAACTTGACATACATAAAAGATATAAAACAAGTATTAGACTTAAGTTAAAAATAGTTTTTAACTTGTGCTACGAAGGATGAATGCATGCTTCCTCGTACACACCTTTTTGATCATGTACTTATCAAAACTTATACCCGTCAAATTTAAGTCATGCCGTCTAATTGGTTGATAACACTTGCATTTGCTCGTCACTCTGCGTGAGACATAGGTGAAGTGTAACCCAAGGTGATTATTCTTTATGTGTAAGACCTAGATATATTCTCACATGTTCTCACATTGGATGACTTAATCGAGTTAAGCAGGTGAGACCTTGGCTCGAGGCAAGGATGGGACTAAACATGTCAGCCTGACATTGTTTCTCCGATTACAAATGTCATGAGTCCCATATGGTCTAAGAATTGCACAGGTTTTACAATTGGTAAACGTCACCTACCTATTGAATCTATCATTGCTAGCATATCAACTGATGTGATGGTAGAACCTCAATGAGGATCTTAGCCTTTCGTTAAAATTAATTTTGTTAATAATTTTCTTTGTTTTATTCTTTTTTGCCTCTTTGCCTAAGCTTGTCCGTCTTTTGCTTTCCATCCACCTGTTTTTACATGTCCCGCCTGCAATTGTTTTTATTTTTCTGCCGTGCATTCTTACGCCTTATATGCAATAATCCCCTTCTACTACCCACCAGTTTCTCCACCACCCTCTCTTTTAGGCTCGGGGGCGGGGCTGGCCGGGGCGGGGGGGCGGGGGGGAGCGGTGGTGGTGGGGGGGGGGAGGGGGTGGGGTTGGGTGTGTGGGGCGGTGGTAGAAGGGGATATTTAGTTGTTAGCCTTTTTTTTATTTTGCGTACAATCCTTTCGTAATTTTTGTTGAACAAAAATTTAATTAATTCCCCTTTCCTAATCATTAACCATAGGGCTATTCTTTCACACAAGGCGAGCTCGTGATGGTCGAGAGGGTGAGAAAACAACGGGGGGCGGGGGGGGGGGGGGTAACTTCTGCATGTCTATTCCGTCGTTACAGCCATGTATGCATGTCTCAGCTGCCTTGTTGGTTTATTACTATTGATGAAAGTTACAAGATCCCTACCCCTATATCATCTCATCTGGGTCCTAACCTTGTTTAAACCTAATGAGGATGTGTATCGAACACACCGTGTCCTATCGTCGTTACGGCCATGTATGTGTACTTCAGCTGCCTTGTTGGTGTGGTACTTTTGGTGAAAGATTATAGAATGATCAACCCTAAGCCTTATTATAAAAACCCATTTTACCTTTATAAACTTGTTACTCCTTAGCTCTAGTGGTGGAGATGTGTATCCTTGCCAAACCTATGATAGAATACTCGTCACGACCGAGCAATTGAGCGAATTAGTTACATGTTACCACATAGATTAGTTGAGTGATTTGAGTGTTTTCATCTTCCTATTTCGTGAGGTGTTTGGTTGTGTACTTGTAATAGATCAAATAAATGCTTAAACGGAAAAATCCTTAGGGATACATTTTCATAAACTTCTAAAGGCTACTTAAGGACAAGTAGGATTCAAGTAGGGGGGGGATATTTGATGACATCATAGCATCATTTATCTCATGAAAATAACCCATTTTATATCATTATTGCAAAGAGTTGTTACTTAATCGTTTGTATTTGAGAATTGCAGTAATTATTGAGTACTTAGTGAAAGTTGACTAAAAGGCACGCATTCTGGAGCTTAAATGAAGATATTTGAAGATTACTGTTTTGACAACCAATACGCCGTATCCATCAAGGAAGATACGGCGTATCTATGCATGTACTTCACTAAATACCAAGAAGGAAACGAGATCAATACACGGTATCCAAAGAATCCTATACGTCGTATTCAAGCTATGGAAATAAAATATTCTGGAAGATATCGAACGTGGTCCCTACTCTAAGAAACCCCAATTCGCCATATCAAATTCTTTCGATACGCCGTATTGACCTTTTTCTAGACCTTATAAATATAAAACTAAAAATCGAGTTTTGAGTGTGCTAAATTATATTTTCGATACCTAAACCATAAAAGTTGATTTTTAGAGGAGAAGAAGAGCAGAAGAGGTCTTGCAACGAAATCAATTCCATAGGAAACAACTTGTAATCTCCTATACTCTTGTAATCGTTTAGTTTTTGGTATCATTCATTAACTCGGTTAGTTTACCTTGGCTAAATTATTACTCTTGTATTGATTATGACGTTTGAAGGCTAATACCTTTGTGTATTAGCCATTATTATGAAGATCTAAATGTTTGGTTTATTTATCTCGATTGCTTAATTTTATCATGATTCTTTTTATGTTTATCAGTTTTAAACTTTTTACGTGCTTATGTATGCGACCTATCATTCAACTGGATCTAGTGATATGGACCAAGTAAACTAGATACCGACATAGCTCTCTATATAGTGATTTATACATCTGGACCAATAGGATCACAAATAATGACCTATCTTTAACCTTAGATTGTGAGCTTAGTTGTACCAACGTGACCTTGGATCAACGATACGTTCCAGATTAATTGGATAGAAAGACCTTGGTTAATAGACTACTAGTGTATGAATTGCCTTTAAGCAATAAGTGGGTAAAGTCTCGATGAGCTAGGGTTTAACAAGATCGCCATTGTTTTAATCCCTAAGATAAATTATAATCAACAAATAAGGATGATTTAGGCGGATACGTTTAATTGTGAGAAAATTATACGTCCTAGATTAAGAAGAAGTACCGCCTTAAACATAAGAATGAAATGCCCGCTATGGGAGAGGGGGGGGGGGGGGGGAAAGGAGTTAAAAAGGTGGGTGGGGGGGACAGATAAGTAATCATTGCACTAAATAAACAAACCAAATGTTTGATTTAGATTAATAATGGTTAATACAGTTTTTTATATTTGGCTAGACCGCTCTTCTATCTTCTGTTAATTTGCTTACGTGTGTTATAGTGTCTTAAGTTGATTTTAGTCACCACCAAACCCATGCCAGTTTCTCAGGCTGAAAACCCCCTTTATCTGTTAGATTTAGGATTAACATAGGTTTAGCATAGGGTTGGTGGTGAATAGAATTAACTTAGTTTAGATAACCAATATATTAATAAATTGAAAGATTATTTCTCTCTTTTAGTGATCGACACCCTACTTACCACAAAACTACCATCGATCGGGTACACTGCCCGTTAAAGTGTTGATTTTGGTTAATCTGAAAAATATAAATTTAAAACTTGAAATCATAAAATTAACACCACACAACGACACATCACTCAATCAAACGTAACAAATCCATGAGGAAGTTATTGGTGGATTCAAATCATTTGGCAAGACATTGCGAGGAGTCTTCGAAAAGAAAAAGAAATAAAGATGTTGAATGATGATTAGCTCGGTAAAATAACTTGTTTAAGACTTTACGTGAACTTATGGCTATGATTATTCACTTGTTTATGTGATGATAACCCGATTTAGTCGGATCATTAGTAAGCTCATTAGAATATAATCATCCATCTAATTATTATGGATCATTAGTAAGCTCATTAGAATATAATCATGCATCTTTATTTTATGAACTATTATGTGTTAAATGCATATATGATATATTTGTTTCATGCATATATACATTCACATAGGACTTGCTGCAAATTGATCACCAAAACACAACCTTTCTCACAAAATTTTAGCAAAATAAAAATTGTTTGCCGTATGAAAAGTATCAGATGGGCGACCCCCTTAGCTCATAAGGGCGGTCCCCTTATCAATAAGGGGGCCGACACCATAGATAAGGGGGCTGGCCATCCAGTTCACGGGATTTACTATTTCTTTCTGCTTTTTGACTCTCTTTTACCTAGCCTCAACTATCCTTACCTAGAAAACTCTAACACATTTTGGAAACTCTTGAACTAATTTAAATTCATTCCATTTCCAAACTATTCTCTTCCAATAAATTCCCTCTAAATGTTTACTATCACTTCATTATCTTTTTCATTCATCATAAACCACCATAAACCTCCATGGCATCCACCAAAGCTACCACCTCCAAACCTTCCAAAAGACCAAGAATATACATAATACCACCAAAACAACTATTCATTGATCTAATTATTGATGATACCAAAACTGCTTCTCCAAATTACCAAGTCTTATCACTAAGTGCCCCAAATGCACCCTCAAAAACTCCATCCATCGTAGCCACTTCTTCATCCTCCATTGATTCCAAACTCAAATCACCAATCACTCCACTTGACATCTAATTTAATACACCATCACATTTAATACCCTTACCATCTCTTTTTGGTCATCCTATTTCTTGGAATCTACTTGAAGCATACAGAGCAACATGCTTGTGTTCCATCCACAACTGTAGACTTATCCTTGGCTTAAGTGAAGAACTTCAATAATAATGTACTCCTATATCCAACACATGCTTTCCACACCACACCACCAATTCCCCGCCACCACCACCATTACTTTCTCCAAACTAAACATACTTTATGTTTAGTTACTCATGTTTCAAATAATTTTCAACCAAACCTTTTGCAAGCAAGTCCTATGGAATTCTAGGAATATTAGGAGCTTTGTAGTTTACTTTTATGTATGTTGTAATGGTTTCCTATAGAAATCTAGGCAAATTAGGACCTTTGTAGTTTCTATTTATGTAGAATGTATTATTATGCTTCAAGCATAATATCTAGATTTGATGAATGCATGATGTATGATAGTGTTTTAAACACAATTTCTATGATTCAATAAATGACCTTTTGTTTGATTTTTCTTTATATTTTTATTTGTGATGGTTGGTTGGTACAAATAACTTGACACTTGTCAAACATTATTGATATGTTTAATTATTTTTCCTTTGTATTTTGCTATATGTTAGAAATCGTTGTCTTGTTCTTCTAACTTGTTTTTGTAGCAAAGATACCATAGCTCGATTCCTTGGTGCCATCGAACGAGGGGGAACACACATCAAGGGGGAGCATTTATTTCGTCGATTTTACGCGTAATCATTGACGAAGCCCTTTTGATTCTACAAAAAGGGAGAAAAATGGAAATAAAACTCACTAAATACTTGCTTAAAAATAATTTTATATTTAATGAGTTTAGATTTTATAATCATCAAAAAAGGGGAGATTATTGATAGAAATAATGCTTAAAAACATTATTAATATTTTTCGACCTCTCTACGTTTTGATAATCACAAAATATAAAAACAATCAATGTAAAATTAAACGTAAACAAGTAATTAGTAGTAAATTTTCATTTTGAAAATTTAATCACTTAAAGGTATGAATAAATAAATGCTTAATGCATTTTATGATCAAAGGAATTTTTATTCAACCTCACATTTTTTATAAAATGTTACAAACATTTTTATAACTTTTACAAAAACATTTTCTACATTTAAAAGAAATGTTTTATTCAAAACAAATATTTTGAATTCAAATTTTCTATCTAAAAACGGCTAGAAATGTCCAGAAAACACCTCCCTTGGAAAAGACAAAAAAGGGAGCGTCTAGGCCTGGGCGGCCCACTTAAATATAAGGTCGGCCCCCTTAGTGATAAGGGGGGTCTGGTACAATGACTAAGGGGGCGGCCAGACCAAAAACACTCCCAAAGCTTTGCCTATAAAATACTGGACTTTTCCCCATGATTTTCTAACCTCTTGCACACACATTCTTTCTATTCTAAATAAGTTTATAAATCTTTTCCATTCATTTGATCATTTAATCATAAAACTTTGAATCCTATGTGATCCAAGCTTAGATCCTCAAATGCAAGAGAAGAATACTCGACATCAAGTGGAAGAATTTATTATAGCCTAGTGTGTGTCCTTGCAACCTAGTTGCAAATTGTACATTATCTTGTAAATCATTTGTGTATATTGTGAAGGTGTGTATTATAGTTAGATTGTGGTGATCATAGAAAGTATAGTTTAATTGTGGTGATCATAGTAATAGTGTTAATGGTGTGATCATGTTAGTGTTCTTGTGTAAGGAAGTCGTGATAGTGTGGTTAGTATTTTTAGTCCTCGAAATACGTAAAGGTGTGCTAGATTGGTTTCTAGCTAGGATTAGAAGAACTCGAACATTTCGCTTAGTGCAGAAATTGTGTAAAGCCTTACGTTGTGACGTATTCTCTTCCTAAAGGGAGCTGTTGACATATGAAAGAAAACTACTCAAGTTTGGTGCTCTCGGAGAGTGAGTAGGGCGAAGAGGTGCTTTGATTTACCCTAACACACGCGACTATAAATCCTTGTGTTGTGGTTTGATCTTTCAAACTCTCATCTCTTATTTTGCATATTTACTTTACGTCTTGCTTTTACTTATTTATATAGTTTAATTAATCATTTTTTTCAACTTATTGAATCTATAAAGTCAATCTAAGTTTTTATAAACTAACAGTAAATTAAATTAAAAAAGCGGCAAACTATTTAAACCCCCTTCTAGTTTTCCATACCTTGATAGTACGGATTGGGAGTGGTTTGGTTGTCTGGTCGCCTTTAAAGCGCAATATGTTAGACGTGTTCATGGTCTAAATTCGTTCATTTTGCTAGAAGTTGTTGCGTCGCAAGACTTATGGATATGGCATGCTTTCTTTGGTGTTTGGGTCGAACAACGACATCAACGTTTTATATCAAAGCCTCTTTTATTTAAACGATCACAAAACTCAGATGATCACCATAGATTCCTTTTGTGGTTAACGGTGTAACTTACCCATGGGGATACTATCTTGTTGATGGGATATATCCAGAATCGGCGATACTCGTTAAGACGATTCCAAAACCAGCTGATGATGTCCACAAGCAAATTTTGTATAAGTTAAAGCAGGAATCAGTAAGGAAAGATGCGGAACGAGCGTTTGGTGTTCTGAAGAAGAAATGGGTCATACTAGCCACTCCCGTACGAGCGCTAAAAAAAGAAAGAATAATGAATATGATGTACAAATGCATCATATTACATAATATGATTATAAAATTCAAAGGAGTTGTGATATCTCCTACATGGTTCCCGGAGGAAGCATATCATCCGAATGACCTTGAACGATCCCATGAACAAGTTCGTACAAGTTATGAAGGTGGATCAATCACACAAGCGCAATCAAAACCTCTCATGCATGATATGATAACACACTTGTCTCGTAATGTTTAATTTTAGCTTTATTTGTAATATTTCTAATATTTGAAGTCTATGTAATGTTTTTAATTTATGAATAAAAGTTTTTAATTTAGTACGTCTTATGTTTTTATTAATTTCGTACGCTTACGTTAATATTTAAATAAAAAAGTGGTGACGAACAGTGATTGCCAAATAGCCACTATGGTTTAAAAGTGAGATTTAGTAGTTAATATTGAGAATATAGAAAGCAGATGTGCTAACTGATTTTGAAGGTGAGTATTTTGAAGAACCACTCCATCCAGCCTTAGATACAATATAAGAAAAAATCATTAAGGACACTTATGTATACAACAAGATTTAAGGACCCGCGCTCCGTCACTAAGAGTGTTGTTTACGTCGATGGTCACCTCGTGCTTACGCTACCCAAAAGATCATACAACTAGTGCTAGTAATAACTGGCCAAAAGGACATATGACATGACTTGTGTTTTTTGCGAAAATACTTATAAACCTACCGTTTTGTTACAAAAAGGTGTAAGATGTTTTTTTAGAAAGGAGAATATCACACACTCGCCGCTAATATCTCATATTGTTCAAATCAAAACTTAACTCATAACTTCCTTGTGTTATTACAAATTTCATGCGACAATAGCTAACGCCAATTATACCTTAGATTGATTAAAGGTAACTACGCATTGGAAAAACACTATACAAAAGAGCTAAAAACATGGTTGTGCCATCAGTTACTTTCAAAGTGTCATGCTTTCAGATTTGCTACTCCGCTTTTTTCTTCTTTGTTTTCTAAACTCATCTCATATCTGCTTTGCTGACCTTGAGCCTATCTTTAAAAGAGATTGTGCATGCGCGGGTTATAATTTCCTATATGTTCATCATAGACCTTCATGAATACAGTTGAAATAATATTATTAACCATGATTTTGAGAAAAGAGCTACAGTAATAAATCACTCAACCAAAGCTAAATCTACAAAGTCGTTGATGTTCTACTTAAATGGTGTCAAAATTAAAACAAAGAAGCGATAATAGTTCAAAATGTACATGTTCACTAAAATTCTAAGGCACATGAAATAATATAAGAGCATTGAAATCTATGACTGACATGAAAGTAGTGACACAACGATAAATTAGCCTCGCAACTCGTCAAAGCCAAAACTATGTAGGAACCTTTTTACATTTTCAAGTCGCCATCAATGGTCCTTAAATAGGCATCCATGACTCGATGTTCAAATTTCATACTCATTAAATGCAACAGTTTATTGAAGCTATAGCAGAAATCAGATTAAAAAAGGACAAGAATTAATACTTCATGAAACACTACATCCTAAGAGATTTTCCCGCCTAAAATATTCAGCAATAAGGCACTGCTAACCTGAAATTTTTCTATGAACTTGCTTAAGAAACATATCTATTTAGGCTCTGATAAATTTTGTTCTAACAAGTTGCAAAGGAAAGCCACCGAGTCAAACAATACTGTACCAAACACCCCATAAAAATCAGTAGACCAGTCTAAACACCCCTAAACAAATTAGCAATTTATATAATACATACATTATAAAAATGTACATAATATACAACCTAATAGAATAACATACTAATAATGTACATAATATATAACCTAATAGAACAACATACAACCATCAAAATCAGTAGCAAGTCACATACACAACTTTGAACCAAACACCCCTAAAATCTCAGCAAAGAAGTCAAAAAACTACAAAATCGTGTATAACTAAGTTAGTTACTTTCCCAATTATAATCCTTACCTGCAGTTATTTTATAAAAAGGCTCTTCAATAACGTCTTTCCAATCAGGAGCAGTTCCTGAATCACTATATGTCGATGTGACGCTTGTAAATCACAATTTGAAATAAAGGAACAGAAAAAGGCTACACCCAATAACAAAATACAGCACAAAACATGTAACAAAAAGAAAAATTCTAAAAAAATATAACTTTTAAAAAATATTAATCTACCTTCATCATGAACACTGTTTGCATCACTTATCGATCATTTGCCACCAGCAACCATTATCCGCTAGTTGACGGTTTCTAAAATGTTTCCTTCAATAGCTCAGAAAAGTCTCGCGTAGTTTTCTCTTCTACCCAATGACGCAAGAAGGAATCCCATCTAAAAAACATAGATTCAGAAAAAAATAAGGACAACACCAAGGAGGCCGAAACACTGGACATATAACGACAACGAAAATATAGGATTCAAAAAGTTACAAACCAAGATGACCTTGAGCGAGGAAGTTATAGACCCAAAAGTGCTAGTCGGGCCATCTATATCGATGAGGAACTAACTCTGCATCACCTCCTTTTCCCACCAAAACATCTTGAGGATGACGCCCCTGCAAGGTAAAGAATAATCCAGAACCAAAACAGAAAGTAGCATAAAAAATGCAGTAGCTAGGAAAAAAAAAAAAAATGCAACAAAAACGAAACTAATTTCTGGTACCTTGAGACCGAATACTTCCAGATTGCCGAAAGAGACATTCATATGGATCGTCACAAAAAGATGACGCTGCAACATTCGAGACAAACCAAGCCCCATCATTAAAGCCTAAAGTGATATAGTAAATGTTAGCCTCAAAATATTGAGTCGAACAAAGAAGTTCGTTCATTAGGAATATAAGGTCTCGGTCATTTATATATTAAATGTTGTAATAGGCTAGAATGGGAATTGGGCTCATTTAATCTAATATTGTATACGTTGTGGACCAAGGTCTATTATAATCCTGAGCCCGACCCAAGAATCAACTACCATTCGGCCCAACAAAGCCCATATGGTATAAGTATAAATACCCCTCTCTAAGTGTGGAGAGGGTGTTGGTCTCATTTGTATTTTGTACAAGTAAATCAACCATCTTATTTTCTCTCTACTTTCTCTCTCTTGTTTGTCTCTCTAAAATTCTTATCATAATCTCAGATTGATGAGTTCAAAGAGAGTCTGAGACGTCAGTTGCTTAACGACACATCAAGGCCTCGTTGCCTCAAAGATAAACCGTCATATATGACAACTCTGACCCCGAATCCACCCCCCCCCAAAAAAAAAAAAACCCAACAAATGTTTCTCCTTCAGCAGATACAACTGTTCCATCATAACAAGAATTGGATCCTCTATCTGGTCCTTTGTCTGATGAATTTTTCAATGCGGGTACTTCACGTGTCCAATAAGTTCTTCCTTTCACCCCACTATAATTCCTGGCTCAACAAGACATACTACCTTTTAAAACTAATGATTCACCCTACAACCGAAACCATCAACTCCAACACATAGTCAATTCTGAAAAAACAACAAATGAACGAAGTAAAATTTACCAATCCTTTTCTAGTACACCGTACATAAAAGTGCTGAGTCTTCTCACGCAATATTGGTAATTCAAATATGCATACCTGTAATCAACCTCAAGATTCCGAATACCGATGGACAAAAGATCACCCTATACACTCAATTCGTGAAATCCATCGAAGCCATTGCAACAAGACGACAACTTGTAACCGATCCTGAAATGTGGTAAATGTACGCACTCACTGTTGAGTAACAGTTGATACTGAAAAACATTAAGGAAGCACATGGCTGATTTCTGCATGGATAGAAGCAATGCAGGAAGAGCTTCATCAGTTTGACAGACTCCAAGTCTGGGAACTCGTTGACAAACCCTTTGGCAAGAACGTAATCAAGCTAAAGTGGTTATGGAAAAACAAAAAGGATGAAGACTAAACTATAATTTTCGCAACAAAGCACGACTTTAGCCTAAAGGATTATGGCTCAGGATGAGGGTAGTTGATTTCGAAGAAACATTTGGCTCTCCCACTAGGACGCTTGGAAGCTGTTCGATTTTTTCGTCGCATATGCAGCACACAAGTCTTCTTCCAATTTATCAATGGATGTGAAAATCGGCATTTCTTAATGGTCCATTGAAGGAGGATGATTTATGTTGCACAACCAGAACGGTATCGTTTGATCCTGATCAAACCAGAAAAGGTTTACCGTCTAAGATAGCCTCTATATGGATTGAAACAAGCTCCAAGAGCATGGTATGATGTACTCTCAAATTTCTTGATGTCTAAAGGTTTTACTAAAGGTACAATTGACCCGACTCTATTCACGATCAAATACGGGGAGAACATTCTACTTGTGCAAATTTACGTTGATGACAATCATTTTATTGGTCTACAAACCATAATTTTCTAACGATTTTTGAAAAAATTAACGCACAATAATTTGAGATGTCCTTAATAGGGGAAGTGAAATTCTTTTTAGGACTTCAGATTCGCCAATCCCAACGCGGTATCTTTATCAATCAGTCCAAGTACACTTTAGAGATACTTAAAAAACATGGTATAGAAAAAGGACAAAGCATTGGTACACCAATGGCTACGAAACCTAAATTAGATGCAGACTTGAGTGGTGAACCCGTAGACCAAATTGACTACCATAGTAAAATCAGGTCACTCATGTATCTGACATCTAGTAGACCAGACATAGTGTAAGTTGTATGTTATTGTGCAAGATATCAAGCAAGACCGACTGAAAAACACCTCAAAGAGGTTAAAAGAATATTTCAATAGTTAAGGGGTACCATTAACATGGGACTCTAGTATCCAAAGGATTCTGGCTTTAAACTAACAGCTTTTTTAGATGCCGACCATGCCGGATGCATTGATACTCGTAAAAGCACGTCTGGAGGAATACAGTTCCAGGAGCGATAAAGGTTAGTCATTTGATGTCAAAGAAGCCAAGAACTGTACTGAATGCCTTAGCAAGGCTAAGTAAACGTGGCCCGTTATCTGCAAGTTGTGCTCAAGTAATGTGGATGAGAACACAACTTAAAGATTATGGCTTAAACTACAACAAGATACCGTTATAAATTGTGACTCTCACGTCATAGCCATAGCAATCTCATCAACCCCGTGCAGCAACTCCCATTACCAAGCACATCCATAACTTCTGTATCATGTCATCAAGGAACAGGTTGGAAAACGGTAAAATTGAATTGTACTTTTCAGAGACAAAATACAAATTAGTTTGATGATGATTACTAAAGCCTTACCCGAAGATAGGTTTTAGTGATCATTGTTTATGACGCATTGGTATTGAGAATGTTTGACTCCAGCAGAACTGGAGGTTCTGACAAACGAATCTGCTTGATAATCCATCAAACATCAACTTGTACATATTTTTGAGAAAAGTAAAATAAAAAAATATAAAACATATAATAACAAATACAAAAATATAAAATTTCAAAAAGAAAATACAAAATCAAAAAATCAGAAAATGTTTCAGCAAAAAGAATCATCTCGACATGTCTCCTTTGAATCAATATCAATTACCTACCTAAGAAATGCTAAAACATCGATCCGGTCATATAAATGAAGTTTCAACAGTATTTTTTTAAATGTTTTCAAAACATGTCATTTCTATTTTTCTCTATGACTTGTAATTACTCTCAGATTGCAACTCGAACCTGAACGACAAAGGAGAGTGTACGTTTCAGTGTGCTTATCTTTAAAGTTAAAAGAGAAGTCCATCTAACAAATTTGGTTTTTTCAAAAGTTAACAGACAATTTTTTCTAAGAATTTTCTTCCGAATGACAAATTCAGTAATCTTTCAAATTGTGTGTTCAACACTCCCACCCTAATAAGAATTTTCCCTCATAAAGATTTACAAGACAATTCTTCTACATTTGGTGTCATTTTCAAAATGAGTCAATGTTTGAGGGGGAGTTTTTCGAAAAACAATGCTTTAATGTTTTTGGATACTCTTCTTAAATGCTTTGGGTATTCAAAACATTTAAACTGATCTTAATAACAAATCTGGAATAATAATGACTACTCAATAGATTATATGTTATAAGATGATTAAGTGGTTGAGCACAATTTTTCAAGAATTCTTAAATGACAATTCATAATCTTTCAAAATTGTGTGCTCAACAATGCTAACTCTCAATTTTATATTCATTTTACAACTTGGTATCATTTTTTTTGGTGTCAAACTATGTAAAACTGAGGGGGAGCAAGCTCATGTTCCATATAATTCATGTTGACAAAAAAATTTCTCCATAGAATTTTCATGACAAATTTTAATCACAATGTATTTCAAAAACTAAGTGAATTAGTATTTAATATAAGGGGAGAAATGTAATTAAAATGTGATCTTGAAAATAATAAGTGATCTAAAAGACTCAAAGTGCTTGATACTCTACGGAAAAAGGTTTTATGGTTACGATCTCATACCTAACAACATCTTAATTTCATGACGATTTTGAAGTCATAAGGTGGTTAGGTTAGGTATTAGTCCTATGATCCAACCAGAACCGGAGGGATCTACCCAAGGACACTCCATAGTTAGAAATAGCAGTCCTTAGGTATGATTGAAGATGAATGAGTTTAAAGGAATAATGCCGACTAAGACTGAGCTAACACTGGAACAATCACAACAAGGTGTTAGTAATGGACGTCTTGGTAAGCATTGAAGGGGTTGAAGAATGAAAAAGAAATATATGGATAAAGGGTGAAAAGAAAGAAGCCCTCCCTACACCTTAGGCAGAAACCGGGTCAATTCATAATCTATTTGTTTTTACAAAGAGGAATTCTAATATTGAAGACGACATCATGGACCCAGGGATGCAATGCACGACCCTTCCCAGCCATTCGAGTTTCTCTCAACAGAAACTTGTCTCATTTGTCACGGAGATACACACGACTTCTATTGACTTTCTCACTCCGAGTTAGTTGATATTGAATATGTGACAGTCTGCTCTAACCTTCGAGTACTAAAACCAAAACACACTAATCGAGTCTAGAGCTAAGAGATCAATAAAATAAATCTCATTAGGATACATTCTATTACAAACACTTGTTGAACACCAATAAGTTCACAAGCTGTTAACAAGAGTCCTACGCATTATCCTTGTGATTTTTCTAGAACATCCGAGTGATACTTAAGTAACATCAAACAAGCTCTTGGTAGGTGACTTGTGCGATTCTATATGAATCAAACTTGTGTCAACTGGAAAGAAACGATGGTGCGATTCCATGTGAATCAAACTTGTTCCAGTAAATGAATTGACGACTCAATCGGTAAGATAGTAACTAACCGATTCACTCATATCATGTTGTCTGCTTTGAGACGTTCCGATATTGAGAACAAGCTAGCATGGTGAATCTAATACATCTGTGTTAGAGGATCTTACGCTTAAAGCTGGAAATCCTGTCAAGGAGATTCTTCTAAATTGAATCTACCTGATCACAGGTTGGTCCTCACGGAACCAGAGGTTAATCCAACCAAATCCGGGCGAATGACAAAGCCATATTCGTCCACACGCTTTATTGCTAACTGTTTTATTTCAGGATTCATATAAAGATGGAGATGGAGATGCCTCATTCCAGCTGAAGTCGGATTCATTACCACATGCTCATGCTCAAACTACAAAGACATACTATAAGCATCAAGATTCAAGAATCAAGAAAGCTCAAGATTTAAAGACAAAGACTTCCGCAAACTCTGATATTCAAGATCTTCCTTCAAGATATCAAGTCTATCAAGGGAGATTATTAGCAAGCTTTCAATATGATGCAAAGTATGAGCATGTTGGTCAAGACACAAGATCGCAAGGCGACAAAGATGACCAAGACAAAAGGATAAAGATTTAAAGATCTCGGACGTAAAGACGAAGTCGAAAGACAATGACAAAGGCTCAAAATCAAAGATCACACAGCATGAAGGAACAAGCCTACAACAAGATAAAGACCAAGACAAAGACAAGAGCTTAACGACAAAAGCAATCTCATTGATCTCATAAAGGAGTGTCACAATGAACTCACTTCGGGGGAGATTGTTAGCCTCAAAATATTGATTCGAACAAGAAGTTCGTTCATTTGGAATATTAGGTCTCGGTCATTTATTTATGTAATGTTGTAATAGGCTAGAAGGGTAAACGGGCTCGTGAATGTAATCTAATCTTGTACTAGTTCCGGACTAAGGTCCATTGTAATCCCGAGCCCGGCCCAAGTCAAACACCATTCGGCCCAACAAAGCCCATGTGGTGTAAGTATAAATACCACTCTCCAAGCGTGGAGAGGGTGTTGGTCTCATTTGTATTTTACTCTTGTAATCAACCATCTCTTTTTCTTCTCTCTACTTTCTCTCTCTAACTTCTCTCTTTACAATTCTTATCATTTTCCCTCATCTACTTTTCTTGGTATCCATTGTGAAGTGAAAGTGTATTGGGTTACCGACACTTTTTATGGATCTGTTGGTGCCACCGTCACTATAGCCGTTACCGCCAAATTGTTAAAAGAAGGCCATGGGTGGGATACACATGAATCTGATCTAATCATCATCATCATCTGTAGTCTTAAGAGGTATTCACGTCAAACCTCTACTGAACACTGAAGGGTACAGATTTCGAGGTGCTGTAAGATTAAGTTCTCGAAGTGTTGAGGAGACGGTAACAGTAAAAAATGCTTATTTTGCAGATTGTGTGAAATTGCAATCAGAGGTATAAATTGTTTTATTTCTCATAATTTAGATGTTAGGGGGAACTAAATCAGTTTTTTTGAGTTTTTAGTTTTTAGATGTAGCGTTTCTCTTATATAATTTACAAGAATTCTGTCAAATACCCACGCACCAAATTTGTGGGCAAAACATACAAATTTGTGGGTAATTGCCTAATACCTACGAAATACCCATGGATGCAGTCAAATGGGTAAAACCTTCGAGGCTAATTATTTACCCACAACAATTTGGATCTATGTGTAACTTACCCACACCATTT
>BQNB010044238.1:0-45011 GCA_026074375.1 Tanacetum coccineum | reverse complement strand
AAGATTTTAGGTTTTTGACCCCTTGTTCGGGATTCCTGCTCTCGTTTTTCAGCTTAATTTCATAATTTTTAGGTTTTTCTCAATCGTCTTTGTTTGTTATTGATTAATTTAGCTTTCACCTCTCTCAAATCATTAATCCCATTCAAACTCCAATTTTCTGACTGTATCGATTCTCCAGCACAACCTCGTTGGGAAGAACGACCCGGGTCCGGTTTTAAACTTTGTGGATAACGAAGTGAGAAACTGATACTTCCGATTTACTATACTACTATTATTGATATTATCCTATTTGTTATATATTTTTATATAATTATTTATATTTATATATAGTAAAGGGGATGAATCGGGGAACAAAACATGCATGTCTTAGGTATATGCATTCTAAATTATGACACTTAAAAAGAAAATTCAAAACTTAGACACATGCAATCATTGTTTTAATAACAATCAACCTAAATTCAAGATAAAAAGAATGATGACGTATGCTTAAGACACGAAAATGTTTAGGAACCAATGATAAGATTTGACAGACACATGCTTAAGGACTAAGACTTGACCAACACCCT
Organism: Tanacetum coccineum; assembly: GCA_026074375.1. NCBI lineage: Eukaryota > Viridiplantae > Streptophyta > Magnoliopsida > Asterales > Asteraceae > Tanacetum > Tanacetum coccineum. Next base: position 44,445 of record BQNB010044238.1, on the reverse strand, counting down.
TTGGTATTATATTGACTTTAATAAACGAGAACAAAACTAGTATATTGATTGACACACTATTATTATGAGAATGACTTCATCCAAGATGTCATTTGGATAAGGAGTATTAATATATTTTGATCGACACGTTCCTTATCATCATCTAACCAAGATGATGATGTGGATTTGAATAGACTAAGGGTCGTATTGAGAGATTCCTAAATCCTCAAGGTTTCTTTGTTAAGCATTATGTATGCTTTTCTTATTTGGGGTGTTTAAAGATAAACATTATCGTAAGACTTTAGGTCAAACTAAATGTTGATGATAAGGATGATTTGTTGAGAAAACATAAACGAAGAAGGATGAGCGTGAATGAAGAAGGAAGGTGTTGACTATAGGTTTGTTGGGTGTTTAAGTATATACTCTAAAAGTGTTTTAAAAAATATGATGAAGATGAAAACAATACGCTCTTGGATGTGAATGAAAATGATTTCATATAGTGGAAAAACATAGAAGGATGAGTGTGAATAGGGAGGGAAGGTGTTGACTAAAGAATGACAAAGACGATTTAGATTAATATATTGTTTGCACTAATGATGACAAGCATGGTATGTTAAAATGATGTGCATGTGAACCTCTTAAGACTTAGACTGGAATGATTGTGAATCCATAAATTTGTTGGGTGAATTGTTGGTTGTCAATGTTGACGAACAAAGGTGGATATGTTAAATGAGGTGGTAGTTCTTTCATGGTGGAAGAAAAAGGAAAGACATGACATTGTGGTAACTCAACAACACTTGAAGCTTGAATATCTTCTTTGTGTTCTTCACTTGCTAGAAAGTGGAAATGATTGGATGGTTTATAGAGCAAGTAGTGAGATGTTCTTAAAGAGATAATTTCATTGGTTTAGATATGAAGGGCATGTTATGTAGTGATAGACTATGAGTATACTGATTATAAGGATTAAGTTTGAGAATGAGACGCATTTCATTATGAAATTCACTTGACTTTTGACAACATAGGCAAAAATGATTATGAGTGTTAGGATATGACGATGGCCAGTTGATAATAGAGAGCATCAAGATGTGATTGGTTTGTGCATTAGGACAGGTGGTTCAACTCCATGGTTTTTAGTGGTGTTAGTCACTATTAGATTATAAAAGTATGGTTACATGTGAATATTTTGTGAAGATGACTGGTGGGAGGACTCTAAGATTGGTTAATATTGTAAGGATGACTCTGTTTTCATTTCACCTTGGTGGTTTTGAGATGCACCTCGAACTAGCGATCACTAACAGAAGTGAAGAATAGTTTATGAGGTTTAGGTGTATTGGTTAGAAGTATAACTTGTGATTTTGTGTATGATCGGACATTCGGGGGTTAAGAGGCTTGATATTTAATTGCGGTTTAGTGCATGGGGTGTACTTGTGAGTTGAAAAGAAAGCGAGTGTTCTTGTAAGTTGGTTTCTAGTGAATAAGAATCACATTTGTGAGTTCTTGAGAGTATTTGGTTAAAGGATATATGTGAACGAGTGTGTTTTCCCTTCCCCTTTAATCCGTGCTTATCCAGACATAAAGTGTGGAACAACAAGAATAAAATAAGTCGATGACAGATGAGATTGAAGCGATGGCTGACAATGTCAAGACGAATGGATGATTAGCATACGAGTACTCATTATGAGTTATGCAGATCTTCCTATGCATTGCGAATAATGTTTCATTAGAACAATCACAAGACGAGGTATGGGTTGTCTTAAAGGTGGTAGCGTAAATGGTGGAGGAAAGATATTAACCATCTATATAACAATAGAGACATGATTAAGGTTTTTGTGAAATGAATTAGGCACGGAGAATGAGTGACAAACTGTTTATTGTTTAGACATGGATCCATAAAAATAGTAGATGGTTATATTAGAAACAAGTTGTGAGGAAAGGTTTATTGTGTGGAGTTTTAAGTTGTTTGTACGTTTAAGTTATTTTATACATATACACTTTATTTTGGAAGCTAAGGATGAATCCAAGCGTGATTTTTTAAGTCACTACACGCACTAGTAATCGTGATTTCCCAAAAGACAAAGAATGTTTTTATTGACGAAAAAGCAAAGACTCAAGACACCAAGTTCGTTACAGACACAATGTCCATTATTCAGAAGACCGGGAGTATCAACAGACGCTTAGGAAGTAAAAATGATACGATGGTTTTCAACCCTAAAATCAATGGATAAAGTTCGATCCTCATTATATATGAGGTAAGCTTGACGATAAAACATCGCGACATTCCTATGGGGATGAAAGGAACTAACGGAAATGAATATACTTGGTCATTAAGGAGTGTATATGAAAAAAGCTACGAATCACTTATGTAGAAACTCGCAAGACCTTTGTCGCCTGAAGGTTGATGTTAGCTTTTAGCTTTTGGAAGAGCGTTTTAACATATGTTGTTAAAAGGCTTGAATATGAATTTTTAGATATGACTTTAACGTTTGCGATTGCAAGTTAAAATTACTTGAATATTTCTGACGAAATATTTAAATTTTCAAACCTACTTAGAGATGTACTAGATTTGTATCTAACCTTCCCTTGATAAAAGAGTAGATTATTTGGAAGGAAACGAGATGATGATTAACGAAATGTGTGCATGGAGACTCTAGGAGATTTAATACCATTTTGCGACTATTATGACTTTTCGATCGTGACACTAAAGGTCGCGTGTAATAAAGGTATAAATTCTAGTGTCAAGAAATATATACCTAGATGCATAAGACACATAGATTTAAACATGCAAGTTTATCTAAACGTGCATCAACACAATAATCAACGAGATTAATGTGTTAGACTATGTGACATCTAAAAGTTTATCGTGATAGGCATGCCTAATCGTTTTTACGGCATCAACGACATTGTGTAGGGTGCTCAATTAACTCTCATCATTTGTAAAATGGCGCCATAAGAATACATGTTTACTTTTAACGCAAACATCATGTTAAAACTATGTTATATTGAGCATTTTAAGAGCATGTATATTTTAGATTAAACCTAAGGTTTTTATTTCAGAATATGCTTGACAAACTCATAAACATTTATAATAACATGCTTTCAATAACAAGCAAATAATCGTTGATCATCATGTATAAATCATGGAGCATTATATGTATCAATTAGGACAAGTTATCATCTTGAAACTTCAAAACACATATGTGAGCTGCCATGAATCTAGGAACGTTTAATAAAATCCTAGTTAATACTTGTTTAATGAGAAATTCTAATGAAAGACAGATTTCATCAATGTAAACTAACTTTAGGCAATTTTGTAGATACATTTGTTCAAGTTAGAGATATTAATTATGGAGGACTTTTCATAGTGTGTGCTCAATTCAGTCTTAACATTACATTTTTTAAGGTTATTCACAAAACCTAACTTCTCTACTGGAAGCAATTCAACACATTAGGTTATAATTATATTTCTAGTTTACAATAGTTCTCAGTAGCTCATTCTTCATTTAAGAAAAATTTTGAATTCCTATATTTACCTATCATGTTTGTAGCAAGATGAAATTTGCTTGGTTCACAAATACTTGACCTAATATTACTCAAACAACCATGTTTTTATGATGGTAGATCTGGATGATATATTTTACACATAATCTGTAACACCCCCGAAATCATAACGAGCAGGAAATACCACTTTCGTGATTACTTTTAAGTCTCCCAAACGCATAAGTTACAGAAAACGGCTTTTTATTAGACGTTTTTAAAATTACCTTTAAAATGTTGTTTCACAATTCGATTTACATTATTAAGTTGCAAGGTCCGCAAACAATTTTAAAAAAAATCCGTTGAGTATAATTACGACTCGATTCCAAAAATTGGTTATAACGTATGTGAATATTACCGATATTATTAGTCTTTAAACCTTGATATCCGCACTTCATTTCCATCCATACAAGCAAATAACCTGAGATAAACATGCTAAAAACGTCAACAATAATGTTGATTGAATCCATAGAGTTTATAATAACTGTGAAACACCACCAGTGATAAATCATGCTAGGGTGGTATGCCCCCACACCCAGTCATCATACAAATTATCGTATCAAGTGTTTGCTACTTCCAAATTCAGGATTCTATCCCGGATACAGAGCATGTCACTCATTAGATTCTTTTATTTTGTTCCATGATCTTACCCTGGAAGATAAGTTAACGGCCACGGCTAGGGGCATATACTCATAGCAATGAAACCATGTTCACATATCTCACAAATCCAATTGTATTTGATTATGCAAAAACAAGCTAAGTATTCACTGCGGTTTATTAAAAACATTTCAAAAAGATTTTATGAGCGACAGCTAGGGACTCACCATGATAGCCTATGATTATGTTGTAAAATTTTTTATTTTTTTTTTTTTTTCTAAAAAAAGCTGTGATCAACAAAACACAGAAGTGACGTGAAGATTGTCGCCGTATATAGCGATCCTATAAGCATGTCACTAGAAAAATGGTGACTTAGACCCATATGGTAAACTCAACGCAACGCAATGACAATATGTAAAAATACAAGAAATCATACGGGACATGGTATAGGCATTTCTACCCATTTAAACACAAGTGAGATTTTTCAAACACCCCTTCTAGGACCTGAACTATTTCCCTCAAGTATAAAACCTATGAAAACTGAAGGAGGTGTATGGTTATATAGTTTACAGGTTCATTTTCATTTTAAAATTAACTTTGCTTCAATATACTTAGATTCGAGTAGTATGTTTCACCAACAACAATATGAATCAATTTGTAAATATCTAAATCTAAATGGATATGAAATCACAACTAAATTATAAGGAGAAGGGAGAAGCTATAATCAAACCACGACATCTAGTATTTATTTAATGGTTTGGCTACGAAGCTCGTCTGTCGCCCCTTACTCCCGAGTTAGCCTACTCGAGATTTATCTTATGTCAACAAGGCACCTTCAGGCGGAGAGAAACGTTTACACATCGTTACGTTATTTTCAGACACTAAGCTAAATTTGAGTCAAATCTTAGCTAGAGAACCAATTCCTACCATTACAATCAATAACAAGTTCATAGTTGATCTGACACTATAGGATTTACATTATATATCCATAACACACAAATACAAAGTAATTACTATAGAGTATTTGATACTTAGAGATAGGAGGAAACGTGATCACTAATCAAACTTAGTTTTTGGCGAAATTACCGAGTGTCTTCTCTTGCACTAGTTAGTTGAATGAGAGGAAAGAGATGAGAAAAAGAGATTAGATCACTTGAAACAAGTCAAGTGAGGTGTTTAATGATCAAGATGTTTAGTTGGTAGAGTTGAGTCGAAAGAAGTGTGAGAAAATTCATGCAAAGAGATAGATTTTCTGACTAGGAATGGAGAAAGTGTTTTATGCAAATTATTCTTAGGCAGGATAATCCCATCGGCTCACTGGCGGCGTTGTAGAGGTAGGCTTTCCAGTTTATGTATGGGGGGCTTTTTTAATGCAAAGTTGCAATGTTAGGGACCTAACGCTCCATTTTTTTGTTCTTTTTGTGGGGAGAATTGAGATTGTGGTGATGTTTCGGTATAGAAGCTTCTGTTTTGCGGTGAATAATTTAAATTTTCAATTTTATAGTTTTTTAATAAAACCTTTTTCTATTTTAATTAGAAATTATTTTGCTAATTTATTTTGTGAAATTCTTTTCTTTGTGTTTTAATAATGTATTTGGATAAGAGAAAATATTTTCTTAATCAATAACTCATGCTTTATGATTTGTTGTTCTTTACCTTATAGTGATTATAATCTTTGAAATAGAAATTTTACAATTAAATAATATGTTAATTGTTTTTAATTTTATCGTAAAGGGTTTTTACATTTTGTTATTATCTAAAACGTCTGAGGAGGTCGAAACATATATAATTATCATTTTTAGACATGATTTATATCATTAAACAATTTCTCCTTTTTTGATGATGTAAATTATATAATCATTATTTTGTTATAAAATTAAGTTACAAAATTATTAAAGAGTTTTGGTTCCCATTTCTCCCTTTTTTCTGTATCGATATTCAAATAGGATAACGTAGCGTAGTTGTAGGAAAGAAGATATTCGACGATATAAGACCCCTTGATGTATGCTTCAACCCGTGTTCGGGTGGGCACCAAGGAGATCGTGATCTTACAAATTGTGTGTACAAACAAAGTTAGAAAATACAAGTGCAAGACAAAAATCTATAAGCAACCAATTTTATTTAAGTCATCCAAATGGGCGTTGTCATTCAAACAATTCAAAGAAACTCATTACATATCAAATGATCTAATACATTCATTCAAAATAAAATAAAACTGAGCTTGTTACACGGTTAGCCAAATTCATACAATATTTGTTCATGAATCATTACAATAGAAAAGTAGATATCATAAAGACATAATAAGGAATAGATCCTACACTAGTGGATTCTTGGAATGTAGAAGTCGCCATAATCAAAAGATGGGTAAGGGGGGGTTCGAATTATCTCTTATTAAGGGGGTTAGGGATTAGTTATTTGGAATGATTAATTAAAGAGGAAAAGAAGGTGGTTGGTGACACAATGATTGGTGGCATAAGTTTAAGGTTTATGGGATGACGGGTTAAGTAAGTAAGTTATTGAAGTTGATTAATTTCTCAAGGAGTGGAATTGGTATGTCTAGAAAATTTACTGCAACAATGATCAAAAGTGTTAGGATACGTTATTTCCTTAATGAAACACTGATTATACACAAATGTTCTTCAAACGTTTTCTTTTATCTTAAACCTTATTGAATTTGCCTAAATTGCTGATCCACTAATTACAATACTAATAAATCTTATTTGCGTTTTTCTAATGTTTTTCTATATTTAATATTTCTAGAGATCTTTTATATATAAGGATAAACCTCTAGTAGATGTACACGTCTTGTTATATCATTAAACATAATTGATTACTTAATCACTAATAACTGTTTAAAAGATATATGCTAAACAACCGTTTTTATTAAACTTTATAGTGCCTATATCCACGGCAAGAAGAGTACATGTCGAGCTTTGGACTGGCAGTAGCTTGACTTTCTACTTCAGCAGTATTTGTTCTTTCATTTAGCAGTACTTGACTTTTTCGTGGCAGCTTAACACTTTGACCTTTTTGAATTGTATTTCCCAACAAAAAGCTTAAGGGAAATCAAACCTTGAGCATGTTTAGGATGGATGAAGTTGTTATTGGTTCGTGGTGAAGGTGGATTGCATAAATGTAGGCATTGGATAGATTTGTGTGATGAAAATCAAGCGATGGTGGAGATGTTGTGGAGTTGGTTTGATCATTGATATCTTAAGGGAATGTTATGATGGTGGTGAAATGTGATTGTAAGTAGACTCACTGAAGAAAAAGGGAGGTGAGTTTTTGGGAAAGATGGTGAATGATTTTGGAGTCGATGTTTTACGTTTCCATACTTGTCTTACCAACATTCTTGGTTTTCTAGAGAAGTTGGAATGGTGGTTTGAGCAAGACATTGATGATGAAGAAGAAGAGGATAAAGAAGGTGAGGGTGGTAGTGAGGTATGAGAATTTGATGATTTAAATAATGGAAATGATAGTATAACATGGCAAAGCATGGTTTGGATGGAAGAGGATGCCAAAGATGGTTTAGCTAAACGCGGAATGATAGCTTGAGAATGTAGGTAGGAGGTCAAAGATACAAAAAAAGAGGCAAACTTAAAATTTTTGTTCCCCCCTAGCGGCGGTCCCATATCACCAGACGGTCCCAAATATATTGGGGGCCGCGGGGTATTTAAGGGGGCCGTTTTCTGGAAGAATGAAAATTTCCACTTTTTCCTTTTTCTTAAGTCCAGTGATTTCGGCATCTACCAAATTCAAGAATCAACTAATTCAAGCAATAATATGTAGTCCTAAACTATCATGCAAATCATTTAGCAAGTAGTGGCATTGTTCGCATGACACATTCATAAAATTTGCTAATCATAGAACGTTTGTAGGTGGAGAAAAGAAAAATCATCAAGTCAATGCTAATTGTCATTTGCCATTCTAGTCCTAATAATATAAACAAAACAATAAGTATTACAAGAAAGATAAAAAATTTTATGTCTCTATAGTAGTTATGCCATCTGGTTCACTTCTCTGTTTATCCACCCATCATGTTCTTAAGCTTGTACTATTGACCTTTAAACCCTTTCCGAGGTGAGCATCGCGTTGTTGAGTTGAAAGATTAATAGTTTCTGAGTGATGGGTGTTCATAGAATGACTTTCATAAGAGGGGTTTTGACGGACTCTAGAGACAACATTGGACGATGAGGAGATGTTTTGGGACGCAGATGAAGAGTTGGAATGAAATGATTCATCATTATTTTCATTAAGGGTTAACTGTCCACGGATGAAATGAGGATGGATGATTTAAAGTGGTGGGAGGAGGAGTAGCCTTTGATTCACGAGGAATTTTCTTGCCATATCTGATCGGTCTTTTGCTCATAATGAGTAGCCGAGGGGTATGCATGACTCGGTAATGTGAGAATAGTAGTGGATCAATTGATAGCTGGTAAGACGACACAACACTGTTTTCGACAAAATTAGTATGAGTATTGATCCCACTTGAATGGATATTGAATTCCTTAGCTTGTGTAAGGTTTAGTTATGCAAGATAAATCCTACATAACTATGATAGATAACTTTGTTTGATAATACTATAGTATTATGCAGAATATATCTTTAATATAAGTAGAATTATTCATTTAGCTATAATTCTATTGAACATACAAAATTAACAAAATAAATGCTTCAATATATTATACGTATACTCTAATTAGTTTTAGGGTTACGAAACCTTGATAGCTACGAACATTTTATGAATTGGACTGTTTTGATACAATTTGTTTGATACCAAAACTCTTTAGGGCCTAGGTCTCCTTTAATACACCAATGGGTGAGTCCTGTTGATTTCACAAATAATTTCTAAAGACTAGAATATTCTCTTATGATCTTATTCTATAATTAACTATCTTATTCATTAAGTTATTGATCTTTAAGCAAGTCTTTATCTTCTGCTATAAAGCAGTTTTTATCCTCTTCAGCAGTTGTAATGTTGGGTAATTATGTTTTCCTAACTTAGTACCCCAGTATTTATAGTTATACTTGAACGTTAAGTTCAGACTGACAGTACAATGTGTTAAGTACTGATAGTTAGTTTAGTACCGATGGTAGGAAAAGAGTTAGTATTCTTAAGAGTGATGTATGTGATATTTTTGGAAAAGATATGTACGCGTTTTGTAAGCATGTTAGGGTTTATCCTTGGTCTATAAAAGGATCCCTCTTGGCATAGTGATGAGACACGGCTTCAAGACGATTCATTCAAATCATTATTCTCAATCAGTTAGTAATCTGTATCACTCAATGCAGATTATAGAATTATTATTTTGTTTTTCATTGTTTCTTCTTAGTACTTGTGTTAAGATTCCGCCACATTAAAATATTTTTCATAATCAGTGTTTCTACATAGTCAACTGTATTTATACATCTTGGCTATCATCCTTAATAGGCTACAGAGATCTATTCAGCAGGGGACTCACAGTAATCTTTCAGCAGTTGTAACTTTGTACCAGCATCAGTAACTCTGAACACTAGCAGTAGTAACTTATAACAGCAAATTTACTGTAATTCATGCAGAAGTAACCACTTAGATATTTCTTCAATTCACCAGGCAGTACTAACTTTACTCTATGCAAGTACCTAACATATACTAGCTGTAGTTCTGTAGTTACTTAATATACACTAGGTGTTACTAAGTTTACATAGCGTTTCAGTACTATGTAACTTAGCATATTTTTCATTATCTTTAGTGCTAGCAGTGTACAATCCTGGCTAGCAGAAGCAAGTAAATTAAGATCATCAAGAAGTCTTTTAATCCCAACAATCCTCCCCTAATATCTTGTATTATCTTCAAATATCTTTAAGTTTTATTAATTAAAGCTTCATAATCACACAGTGGAGGATGTTTTCAAACAATTCATTGATTCCTTGAGTGCTTTTGTGATAGCTTAAGAAGATGGTCAACACTTTCATATCCAATGATAGCTTGCAGCTTCTTATTCAGCATCTCTGTGATGTAGCAGGTTGTAAGGGGATTATCTTTCTTTACCAACGTAAACGACATTTCATACTTTGAAACTCTCTCAAAGTATAGTCAAGGAATAATATTGCTTCCAAACCACACTTTGTTTCCTTAAAGATTCCTCCACTCTAATTATTATACATGATGTTCTATACATTTCTTTTGTTCACCCTTATAGTACTCTTCATAGCCTTTTGGCTTGTATACCTATGCTTTTAGCTTTAACTAATTTCCTCATAGTTTTCTACAATTTCACTGTCATGCTTTCTAAGGCATCTGAATAAAGGTTGAGTATACCTCTTTGAACTTCCATCAGCTTACGTTAAATTTGATAGTAGCGATCTTCATTCTTTAATGTTCTTGTAGTTCAACAATGCTTGGTGGCTTAGTAGCTAAAGGTATCTGCATCAACTACTATACTTCCTCTTCGTCAGGAACAATTTTCATGAGCTCTTTCATCTTAGCTGCTTCTTGATCATCATCCACCTTTTGCTTCTTTGCCTTCTTTTGTTCTAGCTCATCTCCTGCTCTCTTTGAACTGCTTTCTTCTCTTGTCTTACTGCCTTCTGCTCTTACATTACTACCTTCAACCAATTCTGTGTCCATATCTACAAATGTGTTTACCCTTTTCATAGCTTTGTCAAATAATTCTTGTTATGGCAACAGGACTATTCTTTAAGTCCTTTGGGTTCCATCCTACCATATTTTCTTCAGGTATAGTAACTTATTACTCCTTTATTGAGCTTTATAGGGTGGCCTATTCCTCTTTTTCTTCTGCTCTTTTTGTGTAATGGGAATTTCTTCTTTTTCCAAAGTTGTTGAAACAAGGAGACTTCTTTCAATTGTCAATCATGTTGTTCTTGGCCTGCTATCTTTCAGTCACGTTGATAGACAGCATCTATCTTGCTTTGAATGTCATCCCAATGGTAAATGTTGGCTTCTTCTATTGTTGAGCTTTCTCCTTGAAGGCTTATCTTCATCATCAAAACTCTGCTTGTTTATCTTATTGCTTCTTGTTCATCAAAAGCTGATTTGATTTTTTTCTTCATCGTCAAGGTTCTTCAACCATTATACCTTTTCCCTTGTCCTTTGAAGGAATTGTGTTGTTGTGTTTTCGATTCACTGGTCTTGAAGAAGAATTCTCATGTACTCCAAACATATCTATATCAGCATTAAAATGAGTACTAACTAAGTTAATTCATGCATCAGCATCAATATCAACTATCCTCCTCTGTTTGGATGCATCCTCCTCACCCAAACATTCTTCATCAGAGGATTCCACTCTTCTAGATAAACCAACCTTGTATAATCTTTTAAGCTCATGAGTTCTTGACCCTCCTTTCTTCTCTAGTCTCTTGACCCTCCTTTTCAAACTTGTAATCTCCTGAGCTTGAGAGGTCTTAGTTTTCTCCGGATCAATAACTCTATTTTGCAAGTTGGTACATAATTCCATCAATTCCTTTAGTTTTAGTCTATCCTTACCACTTCAAAGTGTGTTACCTCTTGCGAGCAGTGGATCATTAGAAGTTTTAGATACATTCTCAAACCCAGTTTGAGCAATAGTATCCCCCATGGTTTCTTGGCTCTTGGGACCACCACCTGAACTAGTTCCTAGGGAACTTGGTTCATTAGGTGTTGCCTTGGATTGGGTCTTATTGATGTTACCCCTATCTTGCTCTGCATCTAAGCTAGTAGCAGTAGTGGCAGCCTTTTCCAAACTGTCATCCATCTCCTCATTAATAGCCTCATCTGCTATATTGGTTGTAGGATCACTAGGCTGAGGTACCTCAGTGTCCTTTCTCTTTGGCCTTCTTAATCTTTGTTTCTTTTGAGTTAAGATGTTGATGGTTGAATAATGGTGGGTGTGTGATGGGGATCAATGGGTATTGCTAAACCTTCCCCCATTTCAGCATGATTTTGCACCACCATTGTTGGAAACAAAGGTGTTTCCCTTCCTGAAAAACCTTTTCTTACCCTCTTCATATTTCCAAATATCTTCTTAGTGTGAGAGGGTGCATCATAAATTATCTTGTGACTTTGCATCCCTTCAAGTTGTTTCTCCAAAAATACTTGCACAAACCTTGGATACATAAAAAATGTACCCACATTATCCAAGTTCTTCACCATACTTTCAAAAATATACTTTAAAAAGTTAAACTTCTGATTTGTAGCTAGGCAGGTAATTACAAAAGTCATAGTGCTACTAAACTCATTCCATGCAGTAGTCTTTGCACTTATGCATTGTAAAATAGTATGAATAAGGAATTTCCATTTTGGAGAAAAGAATGCCTTATAGAATGTAAGCTTCTATGAAAGTTTTTCATACCCCATCCTTGTAAGTTCTTTAAAAATGGTAGCATTTGGCAAGCAATCCGTACCTTCCTCATCATTCAATTGAAGGTCACGTCTAACAGATGCTTCAGTAACGATTATCTTCTTCCCATCCACTAGGGCTTGTAACTGTACTTCCCCATTGACGGTTTTCACCTTGGCAGTAGCCCATAATTTTTCAATGCACGAAGTATAGATAGTGGGATTGATCGTTAGTGCATACTTGATAGTGTGTGCATTAAGAAATCCTACTATTATTACCTCTAACCTTAACATTTCAGCGGGTTTAGCCAAAAACATGACTAAATTATGAGTATCAGCAAACTTTAGGGTCGTCATTGTGTTGGGTTTTGATGATGAATGATGAAATTGAGTTAGGGTTTGTGATTAGAGAGTATGTGAAAGTATGAAATCGATTAAAGGAGTAATTAAAACCCTTAATTGAAGTATTTATGAAAATACCCTCAACAACATTAACGTTCACCAGCAGTAGTAAGTTATGCCTAGCAGCATTAACTTTCAATGGCAGTAGTAAGTTTATGCCTAGCAGCATTAACTTTCCCCAGCAGCAGTAAGTTTATGCCTAGTAGCATTAACTTTCCTCAGCAGTAATAAGTTTATGCCTAGCAGCATTAACTTTTGATTCACAAGATTAAACTCCAATTCATTTTATCACTTTTCCATCATCAAATTAACATTTTAGCTCACAAAAACTCTCTGTCTGTTTTTGATTTCTCTCAATTCTTTTTACTCATAATTCTCTCTTTCTGTTTTTCAACTCACCACTTCTCTTAATTTTTTTCTCACCAAATCACTCTATCTGTTTTTACATATCTCTCTTTTTGTTTTTATCCTCACCAACTCTCTTAATTCTCACAATATTAATTATACTAGCAGTATTAAGTATAACTAACAGCATTAACTTAGCAGTATTAAGTATAACTAGCAGCACTAATTATACTTAACAGCAAAAACTTTTAATGACATGAATAACAGTACCAATTCATACAAAACTTTACAAAAACATAAAGAGATAAAAGATTTTAGAGATTTAACATTCCAATACTAGCAATCAAATAATGAAATCTACTTACAGCAAAAGCTTTTGTAAGCAAATCTGTAACATTCTTGTCAGTATGGATTTTAACCATTTGAATCAGCTTCTTTTCATTACAATCCCTAATAAAATGATGTCTAATCTCTATATGCTTTGTTTTTGAATGAAAAACAGGATTTTTAATTATGCAAATAGTACTGTTATTGTCAATAAAGATCTTGGTATGCATAAAATTGTACCTATAATCAAGTAGTTGATTCTGAATCCAAAGCACTTGTCCACAGCAACTTGAAGCAGCCACATATTCAGCTTTTGTTGTGGAATTTGCAACCATTGTCTGTTTCTTGCACTGCCATGATATCAATCTACTTCCAAGAAATTGACAACCTCTTATTTTAGACTTCCTATCCAAGCTTGCTCCAGCATAATCACTATCAGGGTATGCTACCAAAACAAAAGGAGAATCTTTTAGATACCAAAGGCCCAATTTAGGTTGACCTTTTAAGTACCTAAAATCCTTTTCACAACATGAAGATGTGACACTTTTGGATTGACTTGGTATCTAGCACATGCACACACTACAAACATAATATCAGGTCTTGAAGATGTAAGATACATCAATGAACCAATCATTGACCTATACAAATGAACATCCACTTCTTCACCATCTTCATCCTTGAGCAGAGCCTTTTGAGTTTCCATAGGTGTGCTTGCTGTCTTGACATTAATAAAACTAAATTTCATCAAAATCTTAATCACATACTTGTCTTGACTGATAAAAATCCCATCCTCCTTCTGCTTTACTTGCAGTCCTAAGAAGAATGTGAGTTCTCCCATAGAACTTATCTGAAACTTCTTATGCATCATCTTCTCAAACTCAGTGCATAATGACTTCTTTGTAGAGCCAAAAATGATATCATCTGCATATACTTGAACTAACAAAATATCACCTTTGTCCCTTTTGATAAACAAAGTCTTGTCTATCTTTCCTCTTTGAAACCCATTGTTTAACAAATAAGTTGACAAGGTTTTATACCAAGCTCTAGGAGCTTGATGCAGTCCATAAAGTGCCTTTTCTACTTTGTATACTCTGTCAAGGAAGTCTGGATCTTCAAATCCTGGTGGTTGACAAACATAGACTTCCTCTTCAATCTTACCATAAAGAAAAGCACTCTTGACATCCATCTGGTACACCACAAAGTCTTTACATGAGGCATAAGCTAAAAATAGCATAATTGCTTCAATTCTTGCAACAGGGGCAAAGACTTCATCATAGTCAATCCCTTCTTCTTGTGTACCCTTAAGCAACCAATCTTGCTTTTTTTCTTATCACAATTCCCCTTTTATCCTTCTTATTCTTGAAAACCCGTTTAGTGCCTATGGGCACTTTTCCATTTGGTAAATCACACCATGATCACAAACTCTTTTGTAATTGAATTGTAGAGCTCTTCCTGCATAGCTTTTATCTAGCTTGGATCCTTTAATGCATGAATTACCTTTTTGGGTTCTTCTTGTGATAAAAAGCAAAGTGAACAAAGCAAATTTTTGAATGTCTTTATGGTTTGGTTCTTTAATGGCTAAATAAACAAACCTTGTTTCTTCTAAATTCTTTGTCATTCTTCTTGTTTGAGGTGCTGAATTCAAGTCTCAATATTTGTTCAACTAGATTATCTTTGTGTACTTTTGCAGTTGGAATAGGACTGACAGGCATAAATGCATCTAAATTGTTTATGTCAGCCTCTGCACCAACATCTTCATCATCATCTGAATAGACAATATCTTCCAAAGCAAGCATATTTGGATCATCTGGAAGTTCAATGCTTGAATTTCCACCAACAACATTCACTTCCATTTTGATAGCAGCATTATCATTGTTAGTGCTGTTAACATTATCTTCCTTTTCTTGATTACTACTTTTACTGTCTTTACTTGAATCACCACCTTCTTTTCTTAGTTCTTCAGTAACCTTCTTTTCATCATCTTCTGAAGGTTTAAATCCAGCATCAGAAGAACTCTTTGAACTTTGAGAGAATGGTGGATCAGCAGTCCACAATGGTAGCAGAATATATTCTTTGCCTGGTACTGCTCCATTCTATGCTTTACCTACAATTCATCACCATGCTTTTGTACTATGCATTACCATTAGACTGATTTCCTGCAACAATGGCTTATAATTTATTGACTTTGTTAGTGCATCAATATCAAAAAGCCAATTTGGTCCACTTCCTGCAATATTAGGTGTATTCTCACTAAATTGGACATGCAGGTTCTCTTCAACTATCCTAGTTCTATTGTTGAATACTCTAAATCTATACTATTGATTGAGTACCCAACTTAGAATCTTCATCAGGCCTTACCGTCAAAACTTTGCCTAAGTAATTCTATTTGTATGATAGAATTATAAAGGACACCCCAAATGGTCTCAAAAGCCTAACAGCTGGTTTTCTACCAAGATCACCTCTACCCGGCCCCCCCCCCCCCCCCCCCTCATTAAGGGGTCTTGTTATGAGGATTGAGTTTACTAATACCCTATTTGCACATAGCAAGCAGTATTAACTGTTTCAGCTCAAAAAGTAGTAGGTAGCTTAGAATCAGCTAGCATTGTCCTAGCAGCCTTAATTAGTGTTCTATTTTTCCTCTCAACTACTCCATTTTGTTGAGAAGTTCTAGCTACACTAAATTCTCTCTTAATACCTTTTCTTTTTTTTTTCCCCTTCACAAAAACTGATTTCATCTCCTTTTTCTTGATCTCAGTTCTATTGTCACAACCTAATTACCTTAATCCTTTGATCTCTTGATTTTCTACTCTAGTTATAAAGTACTTAAGAATTGCCACTGTTCATCCTTTAGTAGTTAGAAAGAAAACCCAAACTAAACATTGTAATCATCTGTGACAACTATGAAATACATCTTTTTCATTAAGCTTTTTACAAATGTTGGACCAAAAAAATCCATGTGCAACATATGTAAAGGTTGGCTGATTGAACTTACTTGTTTTGAACTTAATAGAAGCTTTATGTTGCTTTCCCTTTTGAAAGCATCAAAGTTTGATTTATTTCAATAAAAGTTTTGAAAGTAAAACCTCAACATGATTTCCCTTAACCTGTTTATTCCCATAGTTTTGAAATTTATGTGCTAAGCCTCCTATGCCAAAGTTTTAATTCATCAGTGTTGGCTTTTGTAAAGAGGCCAATTTGACCTCCTTTAGTAACAATATTTTTAAATCAAACACTATACATATTGTTCTTTCTTGAAACCTATAGTAAAACATGACTTTCATCGGTTACTTAAAAGTTTAGAGATAAACATTTATATTCAGTGTCATTTAAAAGAAAACGCTAATTCTTTTTGTCACACATTAGTGAGGACATAAGTGGTTAAAACTTTAGCTCTTTTACATAATTACACATTCTCAAAATCTAAATTACCAGTTTTGATTGTACCTATGCCTGTGATTTTCCTTCCTTTAGGATTACCTCCAAAGGCAACATATCCTCCCTTAATTTCTTCAAAGTTAGTAAGATAAGACATGTTCCCTGTCATGTGCCTTGAGTATCCATTGTCAATCACTCCTTTCTCCTGCAAATCTTAATGTGGATTGCCATGCACATAAGGTAAGAAAATCAATCTCTTTTGGGGACCCAAACCATCACTGACTTAGGTCTGCCTTATGCATCAATATAATCAAACCTTTTTAGGATGGTTAATGCATTGTTGTCTGATTGAACTAGTTCTTTACTTTAGTCTTTGGTTTCAAACCCAACAGCTGAGCCTTATTCAGCATTAACGTGGTTTCCCTTAACGCATTAAGTAATGCTTTTGGCTACAGTATTAACCTTTGATTGAAATTATATTTTAGTTGCTGTTTTGATGTTTAATGGGCATTTCTAAAACCAGTTGAATGTGCTTTATTTACATATATTCTGTCATTGGTTTGCCACTATTCACTATTGTTCTGGGTTGAGCAGTATTAACTGGTCTAGCAGTAGTAAGTGATACTAGGCCAGACCTCATTAATACTGCTTTTGGAACCATGTTCCTTTTAGGACTGGGGTGAGTCATTCTAGAAAAATTCTGGTGATTCACCCTTTGAGTATAGTTCCACACTGGTTTTACCATCTTTTTATTATTAAACTGTCTCTGATGGTTATTACAATCATACTGCAGATGATCAAAACTTCCACACACATAGCAAGCTTTGTTAATCATCTAAAAATTACTTCCTAATCTTGAGACATCATATTATTCCAGTTTCTTTGGTTTCCTCTAGGACTATGTGTGTTCAGCCTATTTTGATCACCATGTTTAACAGTTGTTTTCCTAGGAGATTTTATTTGCTCTTTAGATTTAACAAACTCTATTTTAGCAAAACTAGGTTTAACAATTTACTTTTCAATCTTAGCCTGAGGCACATCTTCTTCCTCACTATCTAACACCTAATCCTCAATAATTGGAGCACCATTATTCTTCCTAACAACCTTAGGCTTGTCTGCACTAGCCTTAGCTTCACTAGTCTCAACTACAAGCTTCTTAACTGTAGGCTCACTAACTATAGGCTCATTCACAAACTCTTCTAGACCAGAGAATGACAAATTAGGTTTTGGAGGCATTTAAGTTTTGTATAGGGAGGTGCCAACAGCATTATACCCTAAACCTGTTTTGCACTTATCAACTATCTAACAGTCTATTAGTTTGATTACGTTTTTAGATGAATTCTCAAGTTTTTCTACTGGTTAGCTGAATTTCATCTTTTTGTTTTTAAGCCAGATCCAACTTCCTCCTAAGCTCTGTAATAGCTACTTCTCTTAAATGAATCTCACGTTTTAAGACCTTGATATCTTCCTTATAAATAGACTCATTTTTTCTTTAAACTAGAAGCTTGCTTTTAAGACTCTAAACATGCTTTTTTAAGTAATCAGCATTTAACTCTAGGATGGCCTGAAGTTTTTAACAGTTGTTCATATTGTTCACTTATAAGATTTTAACATTTTCCAAACTAGATGATGAACTGTTTGAATCTAGTGGATACCTGATGTGTGTCACAAAGCTTTAAATATTTATAATGACTAAAAAATACCAATTTTATTATAGAGAAACACACGGGTAAAAGTATAACCCACGTATGTAGTTTAATCATTTTATGGTATGACCCTGGTCGTCCTCAGGGTTTTGAGAGTTGTTTAATAATCAGAAAGAAAATAAACTCCTTTACTTGAAAATAAATCATCTTGGTTTTACAAATAATATAATGATGATACTCGGGTAGTGAAAAATTTATTATAAGCCGTTGCAAGGATTAAACCTCGAGATGAAAATTAATTTATAAAAAGGACTTTTCTCATTAGAATACCAGTTTTTCATAAACTAACTTATTTATCAAGACTTATATATCGTTATACTAGACCAAATGTGCACTCAAATATTCCAGTTAATAGTATATCATGCTTTTTTGTTTATCAATTTACGAAAGTAGATTTTCTCGGCACAAATCTTTAAAGATCGTAGACAAATCTTTAAAAACCACAAGACTATACACGGGTCTTTCGAACTATACCAATATGGTCTATTTTTGAAAGTTGTAAGGCAAAAACGGACAAGATAAGATATAACAGGATTGCAACATAAGCTTGAGATTAAAGAGATCACGATCATACCAAATGCTTATTTATTATCATAACATCACCGAGTAGTCATGAGAGATTTAGCCTCTCATGGCTAGAGTGTTCATAACAAAAGTAGATTTAACATAGACTTCCATTATTTCAATAACTAGGTTGATAACCGCCTTCTTTCTTGATCGTTAGATCTTTATTCTTTAAAGGAAGTAGTGTTTTTGGTGTTTATGTGGGAAAGGATAAGAGGATGGAAGTGTGTGTGTGTTTGTAGAATGAGAGGAATGATTTGAGAGTGAAAATTTGTCCTCTATTTATAGGCTAAATTTGGGTGAAAAGTGTGGCGCACACAATATATTATGCGGCGCACATGGTGATTAAATGCACTAGCATTAAATGTTTATTGAGAAAGTACGGCAGCGTACTTAGGGTGTAAATGCAGTAGCATTAAAGTCTTCATAAATGCTTTATATCAGATGGGAAGTGCGGCGCACAAAGGAAATTATGCGGCGTACTTGTTGAGTTAATGCAATGTTGACTGTCTTTGACTCGAAGGAAAGTGCGGCGCACAAAAGGTAAGCGCGACGTACTTTTGGCACATAGAGCTTGATTAATGATCTTTTATTGAATGATACGTTCTTTATCATGAGAATGTTTGATTTTGTTGTATCTAGCCTCGGGATGTCTTCAAGTGAACCTGCAAGCAATTTCAGGCTATTAAGTATCGAAAGTTCATGAGAAATGATAGAATATATACAAATAACGCCATAGAAAACATGTATAATTTGGGCGTTATCAAATCCCTCCACACTTAGCTTATTGCTTGCCCTCAAGCAATCGAAGCGAGAAAATAAAATCATTTATCGTGACGTGGAGAAACTTTGGATTTTATAAGAGTTTGCGTTTTTAAGTACTTTTCAGGCTTAACATATAACAAGCAACTCATATAGGATAGTGTTTTGATTTTACATCAACTCATGCCACTCAGATAGGGTTTATATATTTGTGAAGAACACTCAATTTGCACAGACATAATCTAGACAGCTACCATAGGCTTGTACTTAACACATAACCTGACCGAAGGGCAAACTTGATACCTGGGAGGCGGATACAGTTTCGTGCCATACATAAGCCTTTAATTCTCTTGAATACTTTAGCACATATGCATATATTAGTATTTATAATATATATATTTTTATATATATATATTTTTATACTATATATATTTTAAAGGTATTAAACTAAGGCTTGACACAGGACTTTTATTCTCAGTTGGTATTTCAGTAAACTTAGCACTAAAGGGTGTGTTTGCAAGAACCTTGGACTTGCGGAGTTCATTAACATGTGATTAGGCTTCGGTCTAGGTAAATATTGATTAAGCTTCGAGTTTCTAGAGCTTCTAAATTACTGCGCTCACTCAAATATAAATGATCAACCAATACAAATGTTCCAGAAAAGCGATAAAGCCATATGTACACATTCCGTTAATGACGGATAGGGACAACATATGACCTTGCATAATCAAAACATTAACTCGAACAGGCTAAAGGCATCAATGATCTTGGGTACCAAAGGTGGATACCCGAATATTCTGAAGGCTTAGAATGCTCATGATTTAGTGGAGTAGGTTGTGCTAGATATAATGTCAATCCGGTTGGACTTGCCTTACTAAAAGCATTTTTTTGAAAGCATATATTTATTAAGATTTTTCATAAAATATCAGGGAGAGAAATATTTTTTTTACAGGGCAAACAAGGAGGGATATATTTAATTTTTCCTATTTGACTCCTTCTTCACACTTAAGTTGAACATTGCCCTCAATGTGATAACTGATAATAGAGATAAAATAGGGGAAATTAAGGCGAGAATCGGTATTCCGATGGCATTAGAGAAATGTATTGCTGTGAGGTTAGTCTTGAGCATACTTCATAATTTCCATTCTTTTATTAGCTAAAGCACTTGCATAAAGTTAAACAAACAAAAGCATACAAAAAGAAAATATTTTTTGTTTTTTTAGAAAATAAAATAAAATAAAGATATTAGAAGAAGAATGGAAGGGGGACTCCTCCACACTTAAGTAAAGCACGGGTTGCCTCTCGAGAAACGCTTAATTTTTAAGAGAGTCTTTAGCTAGACTCATACTTCGTGAGTCGTTCTTTTAGGAAAAAGGGAGTTACTGCTTCCCTTGGGTCATTATCTTCTTCATGATATAGTTTAAGTCGATGGCCATTGACTATGAATGTTTTTCCATCTTTTCTATAGAGTTTAACATATCCGGATGGATATTGATGTTTCACTACATAAGGTCCTAACCATCGAGATCTGAGTTTTGGTTGTTTAAATTTGTACTTTAAGTGAAATAGCAAAACTTTGTTTCCTTGTTTGAATTCTTTTCTCATTCTTAATTTTCTATCTTGCCAGACTTTAGTTCTTGCCTTGTATAGACAATAGTTTTCATATGCTTGATGTCTAAGTTCATCTAACTCATGTAACTGAAACATTCTTTTCTCACCAGCAGTAATGAGATCTGGGTTGCAATTCTTTAGAGCCTAGTATGCTCGGTGTTCAATTTCAAATGGTAAGTGGCAGTTTTTTCCATATATTAGTTTGTAGGGTGTGGTACCGGTAGGTGTTTTGTAAGCAGTGCGAAAAGCCCGCAGAGCATCATCAAGTTTTCTTGATCAAATAGCAGGATTGTCTTTAACAGTTTTTCAAGAATTCTTTTAAGAGCTCTGTTTGTGTTTTCAACTTGACCACTGGTTTGAGGATGATATGATGTGGAGAAACGGTGGTTAACTCAATATCTTTTCATGGTTCTTTCCATTATTTTGTTGCAGAAGTGAGTTCCTCGGTCACTGATTAGAGCGTTGGGCATTCCGAAACGGCAGAATAGTTTCTTTAGAAAAGTTATAACCACTCAGGCATCATTGGTTGGTAAAGCCTGAGCTTCGGTCCATTTAGATACGTAATCAACAGCGATAAGAATGTATTCAAACTTATAAGATTTCAAGAATGGTCATATAACGTCAATACCCTATATGTCAAAAATTTAACATACTTGAATGTTGTTTAAGGGTATCTCATCTCGTTTTGATATATTCCCTGTCTTTTGACATGCTTCGCAAAGGCAAACTAGAGTATGAGCTTCTTTGATGATTGTCGGCTAATAGAAACCTGAATCTAGGACCTTTTTAGCAGTTACGTTGGGTCCATAATGTCCATCGGTTGGTCCGTTGGGGGCCCCCCCCCCCCCCCCCCCCCCCCCTCGTGTGCCCCCCCCCGCTGACACTTGATTCTAATATGGTTCAAGTTTTCTGGTCCAGATATACAGCGTTCTGATCATACTGTCAAACTTACTCTGAAAAGGTAAGGTTCCTCCCAAAAGTAGTGTTTGATGTCAAAGAAGAATTTATTCTTTTGCTGATATGTCATCCCTTTTGGTGTAATATCAACTACCAAGTAGTTTGCAAAGTCTGCGAACCAAGGTTCATCTTTGGTATTGATTTCCATAAGCGTTTCTCCAAGAAAGTTGTCATTGACTTCACTGTCATCACTTGACTCATTATTTTGATTTCAATTCAGGATAATGTGATCGGCATCCAACATTTTCTGTGCCTTTTCTATCCCTTGATTTCTTTGTAAATTTTGCAAAAGTAGAATCCATCGAATAAGGCGTGGTTTAGCATCTTGCTTCTTGAATAAGTGCCTTAGGGCTGAATGATTAGTGTGAACAATAGTTTTTGAGAGAATAAGATAAGATCTGAATTTGTCAAATGCAAAAACTACAGCCATAAGCTCTTTCTCGGTTACGGTGTATTTTTGTTGAGTTGGATTAAGAGTTTTACTTGCGAAGTAGATTGGGTGAAAAAATTTACCATCTTTTTGGCCTAAAATGGCTCCTACTACGAAATCACTTGCGTCACACATAAGTTCAAATGGAAGATTCCAGTTTGGGCTTACGATCACAGGAGCACATGTGAGTTTTTCCTTCAGTAATTCAAATGCTTTTTGACATTCATCATCGAATTTGAATGGGATATCTTTTTCAAGCAGCTTAGTAAGAGGTCTGGTAATTTTTAAGAAATCTTTAATGAAACGTCAATAAAAACCGGCATGTCCGAGAAAGCTTCTAATACCTTTAATATTGGTCAAGGGTGGAAGTTTTGAGATTATGTTGATCTTTGCTTTGTCGACTTCAAGTCCAGCGCTAGACACCTTGTGTTCAAGCACAATTCCTTCTTTAACCATGAAGTGACACTTTACCCAATTAAGGACAAGATGAGCATCTTTACATCGCTGGAGCATTTTATCGAGGTTGTTTAGACATGTGTCGAAAGTGTTTCCGAAGACAGAAAAATCGTCCAGGAATACTTCGACAGATTCTTCGATCATATAATGAAAGATTGCCAACATGCACCTTTGGAATGTGGCAGGAGCATTACATAACCCGAAATGCATTCGCCTATAAGTGTATGTTCTGAAAGGACATGTGAATGTTGTTTTCTCTTGATCATTAGGATCAATAGGAATTTGAAAATAGCCAGAAAAACCATCGAGGAAACAAAAGTATTTATTCCCTACGAGTCTTTCTAACATTTGATCCATAAATGGCAAAGGGGAGTGATCTTTTGCGGTTGCTTCATTGAGTTTATGATAATCGATGCATACTCGCCAACCCGTAACGGTTCTTGTTGGAACAAGTTCATCATTTTTGTTGGTTAAAACTGTAATTCTACCCTTTTTGGTACATATTCCAGATTATCAAGAAGATGTTTAAGTTTGAGATATGTAGGAGGTTCTTCGAGAGATGTTTTGATTTTATAATATGTATTGATGGTGATTTTCTTGAATGGTAGTTCTTCGATATCGGATTCAGAGTCAGAGTTTTCATTGGCAGTCATTGCCATGAATTCATCGAATTCAGCAAAGATTTCTTTTTCTAGAAGGGTTCCTTTGATAGAATGGAGGATCTTAATACCTTCGTTTAGAAGAGCATCGAAGTCTTCTTCTAGGATTTCATCGATAACATTGATACTAAAACAGGTATCATCGTTTGAATAAGAATGCTTCTATGCGGAATCGATATTAAAAATCATTCGTTCAGTTCCAACTCTAAGGTTGAGTTGTTTCTGTTTAACTCGAAATAACTGCATCAGTAGTATGAAGAAATGGTCATCCCAAAATGAGGGGAACTTTACTATCTTCTTCCATTTCGAGAATGACTAAATCAGCAGGAAAGGTGAATTTACCAACTTCAACGAGCATATTTTTATCTATTCCAACAGGGTATTGGAATGATCTATCGGCTAATCTTACGCTCATTTTGATAGGTTTAAGAGTTTCAAGAGATAGTTTTGCGTATAATGAATATGACATAAGGTTAATGTTAGCACCAAGGCCAGCTAAGGCATTGCAGGAGAAAGTTTTGTTAAAATTACATGGAATAAGAAAACTTCTGGGGTCTCCTAGTTTTGGTGAAACTTTATTTTGGATCATTGTTGAACTTTCATCGCTTAAGAAAGCGGCAGAAATTTGTTCGATCTCTTTCCTAAGACGTTGAGGATACGGGATTTTTGGTTTGTATGGTTAGGGTAACGGAGTCTCTTTAACTGGTTTTGGATTTTGATTTTTTGGTTGTGGTGTTGGTTCTTCATCTTCGTCATCGCTATCGAAGTTGATAGTGTTTTCAGAATCATGTTGTTGATCATTTGGGTTTACTGGTGGGTTGTAGGATTTACCACTCCTTGTGAATACGGCATTCACATGCTCATTACGAGATTGCGGTGGTTGATAGGTTTTGGAGTTGTGTCCTTTTGGGTTTGGTTGAGTGTTACTTGGTAGAGATCCAGAAGGTCGACCGGATTGCTTGTCAGCGAGTATGTCGAACTTATTCTCAAGATTCTGGATTAAAGCTTGGTGATTTTTGGCTACGGTTTCGAGTTGGGTTTTAAGGTCCATAAATGTTTCTTTCAAAAAAGCGTTGATTGTTTGCTTTGATTTCATGAAATTGTTGAATTGTTTTTGAAGATCATAAGGTTTGTCATCGGTATTGGATTGGTTGTTGTCTCGGTTGTAACTACTTCGTTCGTTTGAATGCCAATTATAGCGATTTGAGCCTCAGTCATGGTAATCATTGTAAAAACGAGTCTTGCGAAAAGTTTGCATAAATTTAGCCACTTTTTCACGAGACATGGGTATGTCATCTTCATCAAGATCGGGTTTAGTTTTTTTAGCTTTGGACTGGAGTTCTTTGTACTAAGTATCCATTTTCAGGGTCATGGCATCTATTCGGGCCATAATTTTGTCAGTATCGGAATTACTGCTGCCTCCATCGGCGAAAGCAACGGTTTTCTTAAGAGTTGATTTAGTTTTTTGATTTTTAGCCCAGTCTAGCTTGAGTAAGACTTTATCTTCGTGAAGTTGATAAGCTTGATTTGGTGTTTTATAGAGGAAAATACCACCGGCTACGGCATTAAGAACTTTTGGGTTATTTCGCTGAGACCGTGATAGAAGATTTTGATAATATTGCCTTTGGACAAATTGTGACCATGGCAGTTTCAGAGCATTTCCTTTATACGAAGCCAAGCATCAGTTAACGATTCATTTTCGTGTTGAGAGAAAGCTCAGATTTCTCCGAGGAGTCGGTCAAAAAGAGCTGGAGAAAAGAATCAGGTAATGAAAGCGGTTCAAAGTTCATCTCATGTTTCGATAGTTCCTTCGTTGAGTTCGTCCAGCCATGTTTTTGCTTCTCCGGTTAGTGATAGGGGAAACATCATTAGTCGGACGGCTTCATTTTCGGTGTCTCTGTATTTGAACATATCGCAAATTCTGAGGAATTTTTGAATGTGTTTGTGAGGATCGGTTTTGATTCTGCCATCAAATTGGTTTCTTTTGACAAGAGTCAAGTGGTTACCTTTAATAGCAAATTCATTCGCGGTTTCCGGAATAGTGATTGCGGAACCGGGAGTTGGTGCGACAACATGGTCAACAGCCCACATGGGTTCATCATCCATTGGATAGAGATTTTCGAGAATCACGAGAAAGTGACGAAAGTAGTTGATGTCGAGAATTGGCGGATAGACAACTCTCGAGTTTTGAGGTGGGTTGTTTCTTTGATTGAAAGGAACTCTCCTGTTTCGTCGACGAAGTCTTCGATTCAGAGTACGTTTAGGTTCAGGTAACGGTTCAACAAGTTCAGAATTGGAAGCACGTGTATGCATCCAAGAGAGAAATTGTTTGGGTCAGTTTGCCAGAAAACTGTACAACTATTTTTTTTTGAAAAAGAGGGGAAGTTAAAATAATTTTCCAGAGTTAACTATAGAACAGCTTAAAAATCCCCGGTAGCGGCGCCAAAAACTTTGATGTGTTTCAAAAGCTTTAAATTTATAAGACTGAAAATACCGGATAATTATATGAAAACACACGGGTAAAAGTATAACCCACGTATGTAGTCTAATCTTTTTAGGTAAGCCCAGGTCGTTCCATAGGGATTTGAGTAGTGTTCAAATAATCAGAAAGAAAATAGACTTTAACAATTTTAAAAGTAACTTGGTATGTGCTTAATTACACATATCATTTTCCATTAAAACCGGACTTAAACGACCAAAAACGTACCAAAAATACATTGTATTTGTATGTTTTCATCTATATTGTGCAGGAAACGGATATCCGACAAAAGGACAAAAATCAAAGCCAAAACGGACAAAACCGAGCACGGAATGGAAAAGCGTGAAAAGTCAAAGTCAACCAAAAAGTCAACCCCGACAAAGCCAAAAGTCGAAGACAAAGCCGTAAACGAAGAAATACTTAATGGGCCAACCCGCACCCATTTAATGGGTCGGGTCAACCCATTAAGCTATTTATACAAGTCAAAGAAGCCCAAAAAAAATAAGTTGAAGGGGCATTTCTGCCAACCCCTCAAACTTATAACCATACAAGGACGAGCCATGCAATAACTCAAAACAACATGGAGGACTAAACCTGCCAAATCCTCAAAAGAGTTATAACACCACAAGGGCCATACGTATATAACCTTGAGGGGCCATTTTTGCCAAACCACCAAACCTTTACCCTGCTCATAATCAAATCACTGTATATCTCCTACATTTTCCCGCCAAGCCTAAATCCCATTTTTAGCACTATTCACCATCACTTTCCTCAAACCCCACCTTATAAACAGCAATTGCCACCTTGGCAATCCCCTCTAATCCCATTGGTCCAAGATTAAAGGCAAGAAAATCAAGGGCTAGGATTTGAGAACTTGGAGAACAAACATTTTGGATGGCTTGGATTGATCTCTGGAATCTCCTCACACAACAAACACACTCTTATTTCCTCTCACAAAGAAAGCACAATGGGAAGAAGAAAAAGATTGAAGAAGTCCAAGACCTAAGTCGTTTTTGTATAAATAGGACCCCCATTGTAGCCATGGAGGCAGCTAGTTTTAATTTAAGTCATTTACTTAATGTTTTTTAATCATTGTCTTTTAAATTTCCAAGTCTTGTAATTTCCTTTTAAGTTAATGAAAATTTGAGAATTTTATGTTTTAAAATCTGTCTTTAAGCACTTATTGTCTTTAAGTCTTGATTAAGTTACTAAGAACCCTTGTTTTGAACTCTTATAA
The DNA here is from genome assembly GCA_026074375.1 of Tanacetum coccineum. Classification (NCBI taxonomy): domain Eukaryota; kingdom Viridiplantae; phylum Streptophyta; class Magnoliopsida; order Asterales; family Asteraceae; genus Tanacetum; species Tanacetum coccineum. Next base: position 16,708 of record BQNB010044238.1, on the reverse strand, counting down.
GCTGTTTTTATTAAGTACATTAAACTGATTAAGTAGCTAAGAAAATTCACAAAAAGAATCCACCCCTAAATTACCACAGCTTAATTTTTGGATGATAAGCCAGTTTTTTTGTTTAGAGTAGGTTTTAGTTTAGCTTATTTTTTACAAAATGTAATTTTAGCTTATTGTAGTTAGTTTTTAGCTTATTTGTCTTTCATAGATTAATATAATCTGTTGTGTTACAGCTTATTTCGTTTATGTAACAAGATTTGTTTTGGCTTAATGAAGTTGATGTTTTATGTTTAAAGTGCTTGTTACTTGTTCTTTTTTCTTTTAAGCTTATCTAGTGCTTATTTCTTCTTTCTGCTCAATTCGAAATAAAATAAGGAGTTTAGAGACCTTGTACTCAGCTTATTTAATAAGCATTTATCTCTTTTAGGATTTCGGGAGCTTAGCCTAATGTTTTGTTTTTTTCGGTTTGTGCCAATTCGGTTTAGAGTTTATTTAGATTTTTAGATCTTATGTAGATTCAAATTTAAAGTGTTTAATTTCTCGATTTACTTTTCTAAGTAGTTTATTATACTTTTAATTTTCCTTTTGAAAAATGATTCTTGTGTAGTTTTCATCTATCAAGTGCTTATTTGAGAACTCAAATATGTTTTACGATTGCTTAATGATTTAGTTCTAGTTTATTTTTAGATAAAATCTTAGTTGTTTAAATCTTATTAAAGTTGCAAATTAATGTTCTCAAATACAATAAGTTGTTTGAAGATGCTTGTTCAGTTCTTAGCTTATTTGTTGTTAGCTTAGTTTTAGTAATTTTCGTTTGGTTAAACTGGTTATTTTCCTTATTCGCTATTGGGCCTTATTGGAGTAGTTTAGGCTGAATCTCTATTGGGTATTCTTTGGTTTGTAGAATTTAATTTTTGGACCTCTTATGATCTGTTAGGGCCTAGGGGTATTGGTTAGCTTGGGCTACACTTGATTTGGATTGGGCCACGTATGATTCGTGAGGTAGTATAACTGAAAGTGTATAATTAAGATAGTTTTTATGATAACAGTTGATGTTTGTGTTTTTTTTTATTTGTGATTTTTGGTTCCGGTCTACTCATGAGGCGTGGAGCTTAAGGGTCTAGTAAACTAGCTGAATATTTTAAATTTAAGGCTTTTAGCTCCTAAACTTATTTATTTTGATAGATTATTAGATCGGGTGGTTTTTCGTTCATTTGCGGCTCTTCAATTCGGTTCCATTTTCTCTCCTTTTTCAATTAAATAGTGTAGATTAATATTTAGCTTATTATGTTTAGTTTAGCTTATTTGATTAATATGCTTAGCGAGTAGTTTAATTATATGCTTGTTAAGTAAGTTGATAAATAGTGAATTAAGTGTGAAATTTAATAAGTGACTAGGGATTAATAATTCGCAAAAGTTAAATTTGATTTTTTAAAGAACAGGATTGAATCCTGTTCACGATTTTCGTGTTTTTAAGCTTAAATCACTTCCGTTTTTGGTCTAGTTTCTTTGTTCTAGCTTTTTAGTCACTTAGGACCTATAAAAGTCAAAAAGATCATTTTAGGATTTAATTTTGATAAATTAGGGTTTTTAAGTCGCGTTTTAAGACTCCCGTTTGCGTTTTTAGTTTAAATTTGTGTTGCCTTAATTGTTTTTAGTGTAGATTGCATTAAATTTCCCGTAGACTTAGAAAAACAATCCAAAAATCTTTGTTCCATTCAAGCATCAATTATCAAACCGTCTTCCGACTTTCCATTGCATTCCTCGTTGGGGATAACGACCCGGGAATATCATGTACTACTTCCGGATTTTCTACATTGAGATTTTTGACTATCCTTATTATAAGTATTATATATTTATTTATATATATATTTAAAAGGGTTAATCAGAACTGTCAAATTTTGGCACCGCTGCCGGGGAGGAGTGCATACGATTGTTGTTCCGTTTGACAATTTGTGCTTTGAAGATCCTTCCTTGTGAAGTTTTTTCTTTGTTATAAAATATAAAAAAATACAAAAATATTTTTCATTTCTTTCTAGTATATTTAAAACAAAGAAAAACCAAAAATATAAAAACATTGTCCATAAAAAAAAATTCACCATCAATATAATACTTTCAACTGAAGTATTATCATAAATAAGTTCCCGAACCAAAGATTCAAAAACTTGTCTTTTGTGTTACTTGCGAGGTACGGTTCACCTTTGAAAGATAAACAAACTCAAAGAGGGGTATAAGGCAGGTTGTTCCAAGGAACTACGACCCTAAAGGAGAAAGGTTTTTAATAGCTTCGCGCTTTCCTACTCCTCCGCTCCTTTGTGCGTTTTTCTTTTAGAGAGTTACCGAGAAGCTTGTTGATTATTAGGATTTAAGTTGTCTTATTTCATTGTCCGTTATTAAAAATAAATTGTGAATCAATTGCTGAAAAACCAAAAAAAATTAGTATAAAATTTCTTTTTAAATTTTAGTGCATGCGCACTCGTTCTCAATCCCGTGACCGTCAACAACAACAAGTCCCACAGACTTTTGTTGAACCATTTGATCTTGAGGAACCTATTGATAATCCAGCTCCTCCCGTAGTTACGATGGCCGATAATCGTACTATGGCAGAATTGCTCCAAGCACCCACCGAGGGTTACGAGGATGCAATCGTTGTTCCCGAGATCACTGCGGACAACTTTGAGCTTAAGCATGGTTTGCTTACTCTTGTTCCAAATAAACAAATTTTTGGACATGACAAAGAAGACCCTCATGCTCACATTCGATATTTCAACAAGATCACATCTATGATGAAGTTCCCAAACGTCCCAAGTACGTCGGTTAAGCTTATGCTTTTCCCATTTTCCCTTGAGGGGGCCGCCCGGATTTGGCTTGAAAAAGAACCCCCTCGATCAATTCTTACATGGGATGATCTTGTTTCGAAATTCAAAAAAAAATTCCCTCCCTCCAAGACAACAAATCTTCGTAATGAAATCATAAATTTTCAACAAAGATTTGATGAATCGTTTTATGAGGCATGGGACCGATTCAATGATCTTCTTCGGGCATGCCCACATCATGGGTTTTTGGAATTGCATCAACTTGATACATTCTACAATGCTTTGAACTCAAGTGATCAAGATTCGTTGAATTCCGCCACGGGTGGTAATTTTTTGGATAAAATGCCTCGAGATTTCCTAAGAATCATCGAGATCAAAACCAAAGTTCGTCATTCACGAAGCAAAGCAATTGTTGCCAAAGTGGGTACGAGCTCTTCTACCCCCGGTATTTCTCCTGATGTTGCCGAACTTAAAGATATGGTGAAAGCTTTACTTCTCGATAAGAAAAATCAATCCCAAGCTCCCGCTACCATAAAAGCGGTCGAGGAAAGTTGTGTAACTTGCGGTGGTGCTCATTCTTACCGTAAATGTCCCGCCACCGATGGCAACGTTTATCGTGACAATATTCAAGCATACGCTTCACAAGCCATCGCGGTTAACTACAACCAAGGAAATACCGGTTACCGTCCCCCGATGGTTACGAATCAAATTCGACCTCCCGGTTTTCCTCCCGTTCAACAAAACCAAGGAAATAATCAAAACCGTTACAACCAAAACCGGGGAAATAATTTCAACCAAGGACCAATTTATCGATCCCCGGTTAATCAACCCCCAGTTTACCAAGCTCCGCCTTACCAAGCTCCCGCTCCTCAAACACAAGGTATGTCAAAGGATGACTTTCAAAACTACATCAAAGCTAATGATGCGGTTATGAGAAATATGCAAAACCAAACCCAAAACATGCAAAACCAAATGACCAATTTTGAGAACTCCAATATTGCTTCTACTTCGGGCTCGGGTTCTTTTCCTAGCAACACCATTGCTAACCCAAAGGGTGATATAAAAGCAATCACTACCCGAAGTGGTGTTTCTTATAAAGCACCCACGATTCCACCTCCGCCTTCTTCTCTTCCTAAGGTGGTGGAACGTGAAACCGAGGTGACAAAGGACATGGTGCCTCCTACTAATAACGGAAGTACCAAAGACGCCCAACCTCCGGTTGTCCAAGTTGAAACTCATGTACCAATTTTTGAGCCCGTTAGTGCTCCTAAGCCTAACCCGAAACCATCAATTCCATATCCGTCTAGACTTAATGACTAAAAGATCCGCGAAAAAGCTAACAATCAAATTGAGAAATTTTACCAAATCTTTCAAGATTTGCATTTCGACATTAGCTTCGCGGATGCTTTAATTCTCATGCCTAAATTTGCCTCGACACTTAAGAGTTTGATTAGTAACAAAGAAAAATTGTTTGAATTGGCAAGAACTCCGTTGAATGAGCATTGCTCGGCGGTTCTCCTCAAAAAGTTACCCGAAAAACTTGGAGACCCCGGCAAATTTCTCATCCCGTGTGATTTTCCGGGAATGGATGAGTGCTTAGCCTTGGCCGATCTTGGCGCTAGCATTAATCTCATGCCATTATCCGTGTGGAAAAAGCTTTCTCTTCCGGAGCTCACTCCTACTTGTATGACTCTTGAACTTGCGGACCGGTCAATTTCTCGTCCGATCGGTATCGCCGAAGATGTCTACGTAAAAGTAGGAAAGTTCCAATTCCCGGCCGACTTTGTAGTCGTAGACTTTGATGCCGATCCCCGAGTTCCTCTAATTCTCGGGAGATCCTTCTTAAAGACCGGACGTGCCTTGATTGATGTTTACGAAGGAGAATTAACTCTTCGTGTTGGAAAAGAAGCCGTAACATTCAATCTTGATCAAACTTCGAGATACTCCTCTAATTATGATGATAATTCGGTTAACCGAATCGACGTCATTGATATGGCTTGTGAGGAGTATTCTCAAGAAGTTCTCGGTTTCTCCGATGTGATCGCGAGTGGCAATCCCACTCCTTATTATGACCCGATCGTTTCTACCTCTTCTCCGACCCTCACTCCCTTCGGGGATAGTGATTTTCTTCTCGAGGAAGTCGACGCTTTCCTCGCTCTTGAAGATGATCCAACTTCACCGGAAGTTGATCACTCTTATCACGACTCGGAGGGGGACATTCTTCTTCTTGAAGCATTTCTTAATGATGATCCATCATTACCCCCTCCCACTCAAGGAATGTATTTGCCTCAAATTCGAAAAGAACTTAAGATTTGTGAAGCTAAAAACGAAAAATCTTCAATTGATGAACCACCCGAGGTCGAACTTAAGGACTTACCACCTCATCTTGAATATGCATTTTTGGAGGGTGACGACAAGTTGCCCGTCATAATTGCTAAAGACTTGAGTGATGAGGAGAAAGCCGCTCTCATAAAGGTTTTGAAGTCACACAAGCGAGCCATCGCTTGGAAACTCTCCGACATTAAGGGTATTAACCCAGAATTTTGTACTCACAAGATTCTTATGGAAGAGGACTACAAACCGGCGGTCCAACACCAAAGAAGGGTCAATCCTAAAATCCACGAGGTAATCAAAAAGGAGGTTCTTAAACTCCTTGATGCAGGATTAATTTACCCTATCTCGGACAGTCCTTGGGTAAGCCCCGTGCATTGTGTACCGAAAAAGGGTGGCTTTACCGTTGTTGAAAATGATGAAAACGAGTTAATTCCTACTCGATTGGTTACGGGATGGCGTGTATGCATTGACTACCGAAAGTTAAATGACGCCACCCGTAAAGACCACTTTCCATTGCCCTTTATGGACCAAATGCTTGAGAGACTAGCGGGAAATGAATACTATTGTTTTCTCGACGGTTTCTCGGGTTACTTTCAAATTCCCATCGACCCTCAAGATCAGGAAAAAACCACATTCACGTGTCCTTATGGAACGTTCGCCTATCGTCGCATGCCTTTCGGCTTATGCAATGCACCGGGCACGTTCCAAAGGTGTATGATGGCTATTTTTCATGATATGATCGAAAAAACGATGGAAGTCTTTATGGACGACTTCTCGGTCTTTAGGAATTCATTTGGAACTTGCCTCTCCCATTTGGACAAGATGATTAAACGGTGTGAAGACACCAATCTTTGTCTAAATTGGGAAAATAGTCGATTTATGGTCAAAGAAGGAATTTTCCACATCCATCAGCATTCACATTTATATCATCAATCCTAAATTTCCTCCACATTCTTGTGATATGATATCTCAACTCATTAGCAGACATTTATAGCCAACAAATTGTCCACAAACTGTTAATTTCCTCTTAGAACTTCCTTTAGCTACTAATTCATCATTAAATTTTACAATTTCTTTTCCATCATCACTAATTTCAGTTTGTTTAAACAATAAGCTAGTATCAAATTTCAAGTCATAAGAATGTGCAACAGTAGCATAAGTTTTCACAGATTCAAGCTTATCATTCTCCTTAATTATCATTACTACATTTATTTTCATTCTTAATAGTAGTCTCATCTGTCTTTTTGTCATTCATATTCATAGTATTCACAGAGTCACTTACATTGGAGTTGTTTTCAGTATGCACATCATAATCCGTATTCCCAAATACTCCTCATTCCTTCTCCATATATGTACTTTCATTTGATCCTTCTAAACAACATGACCAGCATCCCCAACCTTAATTTCCTCTATATTATCACTATTATCAATGGCATCCTTCTTTTGGCTTAAATTACTCATAACATGATCGTTAGGTCTAATCGAAATCTTCAATTGCCTTCTAGATGATCTCTTTTTATTTGACATTGAATGGAACAGTAATTTTTTTATTTTAGGGTTTAAGTTGTAATTGAAATGAATTAAAACATGATAGAACAATGTATTCTACCTTCCTAATTCAACTATACAGATTAAAATGAGAAAATAGACAAGAAATGAGTAAGAATTGAAGTGTTTTTTGTTATTTTCATAGTGTATTTGATCGTGAATTGCGCGGGAAAAATGGTTAGGGGAGAGAGAAAATTTTCTAAAATTTTTTGTTCCTTATCATATGTACTGTTTATAACTACTACATAATAGTGCAACACCAACGGATTTATCGATGGGAATAGTTTCATCGATGCTTAATGACGGAATCACCGCCTGATTACCGGCAAAAAGTATTCTCAACGGAATATCAAAAGATTCGTAACAGATTACCGACACAAACAAATTTCTGATGAACTATCTTGGATTAGAGATTCCGTCGGTATTCGATCGCCAAAAACAACGGATTAGTGACAAACGGAGACTCATCATTAATCCGTGAGTAATCCGCCAGTAACCCGTCATTAATTAGCGACAGAGTACCAACTGATTAGTGACTTAAGGTTCTGTCAATAATCCATCACTATCACTGAATTATCGACCTAATTTCTGGTTTTTTATTTTTCATTTTTCATTTTCACGTAGGTACGTATTGTTGGAAAATCGTATGCAAGTTTAAAATATACTTTTAACAAGTATTAGAGTTGTAATAACAATATTATAAAGTAGCGGAAGCATAAAATCAACTTACTTGCATACGAAAGACGGTTTTACCAAAGTGATCTAGCTAAACATAGCATAATCAAGAAAACATGCATCGAGAAAACTTTATAAGCACCTTAATATTTTTCAATATCAATGATTCAATTTCGCTTGCGTTGATAGTCAACAAATGAATAAAGCGTATCTACGTAACTCTTAGATCACATGAACGAAGGTATCAAAAACACAATATCAATAATGTGATCTTCCAATAGTTAGTTCATACTAACATTAATATCGACTTTAGTAGGTTGGCATGGCTTGATCTCCATCCTGAGCACCATAACAATCAAGATATAATGAAAAATCAAAAGACTGTAATTCAGTTTGGTCTTGGTGGTGTGTGCATGGTTTGGTCTTTACGGGGCTCTCTTTTTTAGGGACGACGAAATCTTAGTCTTTCCTTTAGACTTCCATTTCCCCTTACTAAGCAAACAACTTATTATTATATTTAACGCCTCTTTTCTACTCCCTCAGTCTCAAAATTATTATTCCCCGACAAAAAACACACGGTTTAAGAAAACATAATTGTTATTTATTTTTCTCTCTTACTTTTTGCAGAATGACAGTTTTACCTTTAACTAATTAATTAATGTCTTCTTTAAAGTTTGTAATATTAACTTTAACCAAGGGTAATATGGTAAACTTGATCAAATGTCTCTATCTATTTTTAGTAGTGGACAATTAAATCGGGACATCTCAAAAAAAGAAACGTGAACTATAATTTTGAGACGAAGAGAGTATATCGTAAGGAGAATTTGATTAACGTGCTTGGATGACACATTCTTCTCAAGGTTTATACCAATACACGATATTAGTATTGGTACCTAAGAGATGTATCCTTACAAGAAGGCGTATTTTTATCATATTGAGCAATCAAAGATACATACGTTATAAACTCTTTTTGAAAATACTTGTAATAAGGTGTTCTTCATATATGTTCGTTTATAAATATATTGTAAGTGCGGTTGTACGCATTCGCTCGCTTAGGCTATTTGGTGTCTTAGTACGGACATTCGGCAAACACAAAAAATCTCACTTTTTAAAGGGAAACTACACAAGAAAATTCGTCCTTTCAAGATTTTGTATTCGTTTAATTTGTTTTTATTTTTATTTTTATTTATTTAGGGGGATAACCATGATTTTTGGCTTTTTACTAACTAATCCACATAATTTGACCCACCACCACACATATTCAAACATAGTAATGCACTTCCTTTCTAGGAAGTTGGCTGACCATTTCACAATTCAGCCATACATAATAAATAAATGGACAATGCAACACGTTTGTGTTTGTGCGCTTCATTTACAACGTTACTCATTAGCTAAAGCTTGAAAATTATATGCTAACACAAAAATTGGATTATTTTTCTTCTTTAGAATAAGCTAATAAACTTGTCACAACCCGTAAATTTTCGATCAATATTTTAGCCGTTTCTGTTTGATAATTTAAATTTTTAAAAGTTTCGTTTAACTTTTACGTTTAATCGGGAAGTTTTCCGCTTTTATCCGAGGATCGTCGCCGGGAGTGAACCGGGACACCTAACGTTGTAGTATTTTGGCAATAGCCACGTTTTTATATTTTAAGGCAATATTTAAAATTTTATAATTTTTGATGATACCATTATTCGTTTCGTTACTTACGTGAATCGTGATTTATTTAAAATATAAGTATATGCATGGAAGACTTGGAAATTAAATCAAACAAGAAGCACTAGCACCCTAAAATGTTGGAAACCATATTGGTCCCCCCTCCTCTCTTGTCTAGCTAGTCCAAACAAACACCCCATATGAACTTTGGATGCCAATTTGAATTTCAAAAACAATAAGACAAGATTACAACTAGCATTTTTTCCTAGTTTAATTGTGACCGGGAGATCATTTTGGCTCATCTCCCCTCTTTGTCCTATTACACGAAACATACACACTTACACACTTTTAGTGTGTGAAGCAATTATGCATATATACCACTTACATATTATTTTCTCATTCATATCACACACATTTAATATTTGAGTTTTCTTTTCTCTCTTATTCTTCCCAACCAACAAAAATACATACACACATTAATAAATTGATAACTTTTTATCTTTGATCAAAAACGTTTGAAGATTTGTTGAAGGTTTGATCATTTGTATCATTTGGGTATTAGTTAAACAACATTTGGGTTGTGTTAGTCTTGTTCATCTTCCTAAAACCTTCAAACTTTGTAAGTCTTCAAATCTATTAATAACTTGTACTTTCATAATCATCTTGATGCATACATACTAGTTGTACAACTTATTTTGTAAAAACAAAGATTTTAAAACTACATAAACCTTAAAAGGTTATACATACTACTCGAAAATAGTAAAAGAAAATATAAGGAAAGTATAGTTTTGTGATCGTGGTTATTTTCGTGTAATCAAAATGGTATGTTATAGTTTAATTATATTCGGCTTATATAATAAGCTTTTGGAAAAGCTTATTTTGATTTCTTTGAGCTTAATGGGCTTATGTATGGTTCGGCCCAACTAGAAAAGGAAGGAGAAGTGTTTGTTTAGCTTATTTTGTTTCGGCTTATATTTATTAGCTTATTTTCTAGCTTATTTTGAAAGGACAAATGGTAAACTTATTCGGCTTAATAAATAAGCCCGAATATAGCTTATTGGGCTTTTAGCCGCGTCCCACATCCAAAGCCCGACACCACGAGCTTATTCTTGAGCTTATGTGGTTCGGCTTAATTTACTTGGGCTTATCAAGAGCTTATTGTAGCTTATTGATGAACCGAGAACTTATTTAATACCTTTTTGCGTATAGGGTTAGTTGTAAAGGATTTTGATTGATCGAACTTGGGAAATGTAAATTGAAAGTGATTTTTATTAAAGTCTACGACTTTGGAAAACGTGTAAACACGAACGGGTCATGCCGAAATTTTGTAAAAATTATATACTTAGAAAATTGTGAAAATATATTTTATAAAACTTTTCCGAAAAACATATTATTTATAAATGATAAATAATATACATACTTAACTTATATAAATAAATTAAAATACTTATTTACGTTTTCTACTTACGTATTTAATTTAAAAACCGACAGTTAAGCGTGCTCGTGTGAGGGAAGCACTAGCATGGGTGACCTGTCGGGAAATGGATAAATTAAAGATATAAAAACATAATTATCAAAAGGTTTTAAATCAATATTTGGGTTTATTGGGTAAAGAGCCGAACAATACAATACAATATATATATATATATATATATATATATATATACTTAAATATAAATATATAGTTTTATATATTTAATATTACTGTATACCAACAACCACATTACGATCACTAACGTTTTATTAACAAAGTATTTTCAAGTAAACTTTTATGCATCATCCGCATTTTCCATCATTCTGATTCTAAGACGAAACCTATATTCTCTTAGGTCGCATCCGTGTACCGTCGTTCGTTTCCGTGTGATCATATTTCTAGACGTTTACTCTTTCATTTCACCGACTCGAGGTGAGTTCATAGCCCCACTTTTACTCGTTTTGAATAATTATTTTATAACTTGGGGTGAGAAACATTGTTTGCTTTTTAAAACTGGACACAAGTACTATACGTGAGATTTCCCTGTTTACGTGTTGCCTAAGTAGCGTTTAGACCACTATTGCCCGAATTATCATGAATCGTTAATTACCTTTAACCGACTGGCTAGTTAAGTAAGCGTGAATGAATAAATAGATCTATTGGGACTAATTATCCCTATCCGGGTAAGAAGCACTTACTAGTCCGAGTTTGCCAAGGACAAGCGGATATATGTCATGTCGAAACGGGTTAGGTGGTCTTTGGTCGGACACCTGTAAGGGCAAGCAAATTTATAGCAATGTACATGCTACCTCCGTATTAGCTTCGGTGTCATGAGCTTAGCGCAACGTAAATACCTTTTTATGTGAAGTTGTATCTGTTATAACTGTCGCATACGTTTTAATAAACTTGTGGTCCACACTAATTACGTTTGAATTAAACCTATGAATTCACCAACTTTATGTTGACTGTTTTAAGCATGTTTTTCAGGTGCTTAGCTTTGGACTTCTCTGATGTGCTATGTGGAGTCTACGTGCAATATGATATCATCTTTCAAGACTTTATTATCATTCATACTCGTTGTCTTTTGAAAACTTAATTATGCTTCCGCAACGTTTTAAATTTCATTTCAAATCTTGTAAGACTTATCCATTTTTAATAAATACAACGAGTTATGATTTTCAAAACGTCCATTAGTGGTCGTTCTTTGTACTTTGTGTGATGTATATTATGACGTCACGCCCCCGGACACGTATTCCGTCCAGGCCCCGTTTGGGGGTGTGACAAAACTAGCAAAACAACACGAACACACCTCAAAATTTTCTATATGGGACTTATTTCCTTTTTTTTCTTTTTTCTTGAAAAACTAAGGTTTTACACAATGTCTTAAATATTGTTTGACCGGACCTTTTCGGACGCCAATTTTAAAAAAGTGGATATGTAACTAAGAATTCGGTGTGATCATCCAGTTGGCAATTTTTATTTATAGAGTGAGTGTAGCGGTGGGATGTCAAAAGGGAGAATGTTTGGCACTCGTTCACATCATCGGATCCTCATCTTGCGGTGATGGGTATGTCTGCAATACCATGTGTTGAAAGTTCTAATCCTTGTTATTGGGATTTCACATCTGTACGTAAGGTTTGTTCCTACTAGTCTATTCTTAAATATATTAAGTAAAAATGTTTTGGGTTAAAGTTAGTTGTATATAGTTGAAAGTCGAGCGCATTGTTAAAACATTTTATAGTATGTTCTCTGTAAATTAAGATAGGCTTCTTGAATTTGTTATCGTATTAGGTGTACATGTATGTTTTTGATGAATTTATATATCCAGGTTCGTGAACTAGAAAAAAAAGTGGAGGAGCAACAAGTAAAGCATGAACGTCGTGACCAGGCTTTAAGAATAAAATTTAAAGGTTGTGACACGAATTAAAAGACCCAATTGGAAGAGTATCAAGAAGTTTCAAAAAGTGAAAGTAACAAAGTATAGCAAGCGAAGCTTGAAGAGTTTGAAGATATTATGTGTGCAAGCTTACCATCTCCCCCTCCCTCCTAAGTGATATGGTACTGACAAATGCTAAATTTTAGTATTTGGATTTGGATTTCGGATATTATCCCTTTACACATTTTGCTATTTTGAACATGTAATTCGAATGTTGGATTGGTATTTAGATCTGCGGTTTTTGCAAAATGACGTGAATCCGTTAGGTTCCATTTGGATATCAAAATGACAATTCTAGCAGTGAATAGCCGAAAAAACATCGACACATTATTGATAAGTTAGTGACTGCACACTGAATCTGATTGAGACGGTATTATGTCACTAATTTGTGGATAATCTGTTAATACAAATAATGTCCAAAAACGTTATTTATAATTTTCGACCTCTCAATGTTTTGATAATAACAAAATGTGAAAACGTTTACGATAAAATTAAACGTTTATAAATTACTAATCATAAAATTCTATTTTTATGATTAATCACTTAAGGTATGGATAAACAAATCATTAAACATGATTAGTGATCAAGAAAATAATTTTTTCTTAAATCTTATACTTCCACAAAAATGTTTTTATAAAAATATAAAAACAAATTATTTATTAATTAAAAGAAATATTTTATTAAAAACAAAAAAATTGAATTTCAAATTTTCCCCCCAAAATAAAAGGTTCCATAACAGATACAACCTTCACCACAAAAGGACAAAAAAGGGAGCGGAGTCTAGTGGCGGTCCCCTTATAGGGATGGCGGCCGTCCCCCTTATATATAAGGGGCCGCCGGGACCGTCACTAGCAACGGCTACTTTTTTGTCCCCTATAAATACTAGGCCACCCATTTCAAAATCAGACTTCCTCTTGCCAAAAATTCTATCAGATCTAGTTTTCTCTCTTATTCTTTTCTTTTTAAAACGCATATCTTGATCACTAACATACATTGATTTTGTTTCAAGTGATTAATTCTTTCTTCCTCATTTCTTCACCTTCTAATCAAGTGCAAGAGAAAAACAATCGTATTCTTCTATATACGAATTGTTATAAAGTGATCTTTCTCTCTTCTCTTCTTCAAGATCACAAACATTCTTTAGATTTATTTTGTGTTGTTGTAATTAATTGGGTAAAGTGTAGATCCAAGTGTGTAGATTGTATATTGGTGTGATTTGGATTGTGTGTCAATCCAAGAGTGTAGATCTTATGAGTGTTTGAAGACTTAGTGAAGTCTTAGATTGGTTCTAGCTAAGATTAGGACTCGACATCTAGCTTAGTGTCGGAAAAGAAAGTAAGCGACGTGTAAACGGTTTTCTCCGCCTAAAGGGAGCTTGTTGACATAGTGAAATCTCGAGTAGAGTGCTCGGGGAGTGGAGTAGGAACGAAGAGGTGCTTCGTTTCCGAACCACTATAAATCTCGGTGTCTTGGTTTGATCATTTCTTTCTTTATCTCTTTACTTATTACTTGCATTATTAGATAGTTTAGTTGTGATTCATATTGTTGGTTGATTGACATACATCTCGAATCAAACTATATCATAAGCAAACTTTTAAAACGCTAATTAACCGGTAAAACTATTCAATCCCCCTCCCCCCTTCTAGTTTCTACACATACCCGAGAAACTTAATTCTTGTTGTGAGGTCAAGTTTTCTTTTTGACGAAATACTTGCCTTTAAGATGATGAACGGGTTGCAGTCTGAAATAACTGCAAGCCAATGACATGTTTTGAAAACGTTTAGAACTTATGCTCGAACTTTATTTACAACTTTGTATCGTTATTGAATGACATTTCTAAATCCGTAAATATTATCGATTCCAGAAGACATGTCATGAAAACATATTTTTGTATTTTCTGATTTTATAATTTTGTATTTGATTTTCTTGGTTTTATATTTTTCTATTTTGTTTTTTGAAATAATTTATATAAAATGAAAATCTTTTTGTGTTTTTTGTTTTTCTCTATATATATAGGATACAAGAAGATGTGCCACCATCACTTTTCTTCTTCTTCTGCCAGACTTTTTAGCGTTTTAGGAGCCATAAATCTCATTCTAAGCTTGTTGATAAGAAAGTCAAATCTATGACAAAGTATAGGTCAACCAACCTATTTTCTACTTGCTCCTTGATGAAGTGGTATCTGATGTCAATATGCTTGGATCGGGAGTGTTGGATGTTGTTATAGCATAAGGCAATGGCACTTTTGTTATCGCAGTACAAAGAAATTTTGTTGAATCCAAGGCCATAGTCTGTTAGTTGTGATCGCATCCAAAGGATCTGAGCACAACATCCGGATAAGGCGATGTATTCAGCTTTTGTACTGGATATGGCCGTGCTTTTCTATTTCTTTGACGACCAACTCACTAATCCAGTCACCCAATAGCTGCATACTGCCAGATGTACTTCTTCTGGTATCTTGTTAACCAGCATGATCAGCATCTGCAAAAGCTGTTAGTGCAATACAGAAATCCTTCGAATACCATAGACCCATGTTAATGGTTCCTCTTAGGTATCAAAAATTCACTTAACTGCATGTAAGTGCTTTTTGGTAGGCTTAGCCTGATACCGTGCACACATGCAAACAACAAATACAAGGTCTGATCTACTAGATGTCAGATACATAAGGGAGCCAATCATTCCACGATAACGTGTAGGATCAACTTCTTTCCCTTGTGGATCTGCATCTAGTTCGGATTTCTCTATCATGGGAGTATCCACTGGGTCACTGGTTTCCATACTATACTTTTTAATTATCTCAAGAGCGTATTTGGATTGGTTAAGAAAGATGCCTCTAGGACTTTGAGAAATTTGAAGTCCAAGAAAGAAATACATTTTGCCCATCATCGACATTTTAAATTTTGAACACATTATTTCATAAAATGAGTCACATAGTGCAGGATGAGTTGAAGCAAAAATAATATCATCTACATAGATTTGTACCAGTAAGATGTCTTTGCCCTTTTTTTGAGTGAATAACATGGGATCAACAGCGCCTTTGGAGAACTTCTGGGATAGTAAGAACGATGATAACAAATCATACCAAGCCTGTGGAGCCTGCTTTAGCCCGTAAAGAGCTTTCTTCAGCTTGTACACATGGTTGGTATTATCTTGATCTACAAATCTATCTGGTTGACTGACATAGACCTCTTCTCGTAATATACCATTTAAGAACGTCGTCTTGACATCCATTTGATAGACGATCATGTTCATATAAGCGGTATATGCAATAAAGATTCTTATGGCCTCTGGTCTTGAAACCAATGCAAACGATTCTTCAAAGTCGATTCCCTCTTCTTGATGATATCCCCTTGCCACCAAACTAGCCTTGTTTTTCAATATACCTCCCAGTTCGTCTAATTTCACCCTGAAGATCCACTATAAGGTAATGATCATGACACGATTTGGACGTGGTATGATCTCCCATACATAACACCTCGTGTTTTAGGTCATTGTACGACATTATGTAATTCACAATTCATTTTTAGGGTTTTACGCGTTTGCTTTTAAATCGTAATCGCTAAGCTAAATCGCGTAAACTAAAAATGATCATTGAATGTAACCGGGCATTAAATGATTAAACGTTTACATCAAGCAAGTGTTATATGATTATTATGAGGATAATTATCAACTTTGTTCATCTTATTTTTATTGGTTACGTTAAGTGGTTACGTTTCACGATAAAGTACGTTTAGGCCTTCCCGGAAACACGTTAACTTATCTACGCTTCATCAAATACCCAAAATTTGTACCCAATACTTAAAGTTTATTTAAAACTTCAAGTATTTATCACATTATACATATTCCTCATGAAAGAATTCAATTCAAACTCTACCATGTGCAAGTTATACATTTTATTAAATCTATACTACATTATACTTCAAATAATACATTTATACACTAAGTAAAAGATCAAAAGGTATTTCTAAACCCTCCCCTAGCATATAAAACGTGTACATATGACTAGGAAGCCAAGATAAGACCAATAAACCTTCACAAATATCTTCATAAAAGATCTTGCATGCAACTTGAACTCATGACTAGCCATTCTTATCCCTAATAAGCCCTAACTTGTTCTCATGTCTTCCAATCCTTGCCACCTTGCATATGATCAACTAGACATCAAAAATATCACATATGATCACCAAGTAGTATATATATGCATGCATGTGTGAGCTAAGAACTCATACTCTTCACTTCTTTACAAGAAAATCACAAAAACACTCCCTTTGTCACTCT